>BQNB010126274.1:0-15605 GCA_026074375.1 Tanacetum coccineum
TAAAATTGCATCCGTAGGGTGGTTATTTTTGCAAAATTTTGTTTTTTAAAGAACGGGATTAAAATCTCGTTCTCGTGTTCGCGTTTTTAAGCTTAATTTACTTTCGTTTTCGGTCTAGTTTTCTTTGTTCTTACTTTTTAGTCACTTAGGGTTAATTAAAAGTTAAAAAATCACTTTAATATTTAATTTTGATAATTTAGGTTTTTAAAGTCGCGTTCGTTTTTAATTCCCGTTATCGTTTTTTGTTTTAACTTAAATTGCTTTTAATTACATGTTTCCGTAGACTTATGATTTCCTTTTATGCCTTATTTATGCTTCCCGTAGATTTTTAAGTTATTTAAACGCCTTTTTATGCTTTCCCCTAGTTTTAAGTTTAAATTCCCGTGCCTATTTATGTTTTTCCCGTAGTTTCAAGCTTTCTTTAGTTTAAATTTGCATTAATTTCCCGTATTTTTAGAAAATCCATTATATCTTTGATTATTCAAGCATCCAATTGTCAAACCAAATACGTGACCGTCAATTTCACGCCTCGTCGGGACAAAACGACCCGGGTCCGGTTTCAAACTTTGTGGGTAACGAAGCGAGAGACCGATACTTTCGGTAATACTATACTACTATCATTGATATTATCATATTTGTTAAATATATTTATATATTTATTTATATTTATATATATAGTAAAAGATAAACCGATCAATGTGCATGTCTACAGGTCTATGATTGGTTCTCTGATGTACTTGACTGCATCAAGGCCAGGCATCATGTTTGCTGTCTGTGCCTGTGCTAGGTTTCAAGTCACTCCAAAAGCTTGACACTTAAATGCAGTTAAAAGGATTTTTAGGTACCTCAAACATCAACCCAAACTAGGGTTATGGTATCCTTAGGATTATCCTTTTGAACTAGAAGCTTTCTCAGACAGTGATTATGGAGGAGCTAGCCTTGACAGGAAATCAACAATAGTTGGTTGTCAATTTCTTGGTAGAAGACTAATATCTTGCCAATGCAAGAAGCAGACGATTGTGGCAAATTCTACTACTGAGGCAGAATATGTTGCAGCTGCTAACTGTTGTGGGCAAGTACTATAGATACAGAATCAGATGATAGATTATGGCTTTAATTTCATGAACACCAAAATCAATATTGACAATGAAAGTACCATATGTATAGTCAAGAATCATGTCTATCACTCGAGGACCAAACCACCATGGAGGATTCAAAATCACTTAATCTGGGATTGCTATGAGAAAAAGATTGCGATAGATGTTATTAAGATTCACACTGATGCTAATGTTGCAGACCTTCTCACCAAAGGATTTGATGTCACAAGATTTAAATTTTTGGTGGTTAGCATTGGGATGTTAAATTTATAGCTACATGTGAGGGAAGGTTCAACTGTAAAGTTTGTACTTGTAGTTAGTTTTAGTAGTTGGAATTAATACTACTAAGGTATTGATCCTGGTAGTTAGGATTGTTAGTTTGGTTAATACTACCAGGCCTACACTTAGTACTGTCCGGCTTAGTTTGTGCTGCTCAAAAGTACTTCACGATGGAAATGATGTTTGGATTTGGTAAAAAGATGCTGCTTGGATTGGTATTGAAGGCTATAAATGGTAGCAGACAAATTTGGTGCTGTCAGGCAAATTTGATGTTGCCAGACAAATTTGGTGCTGCCAGGCAAATTTGGTGCTGCCAGGCAAATTTGGTGCTACCAGGCAAAAGTTTGTGCTATTTGTTACTGTTACTACTGTTAGAGAGCAGAACAAATTTTCCTTAATTAAAGATAACCATTAGTATTTAGCACAACAAGTTGCTTATAGGGGTGATTAGATGGATTTGTCGTTGTGGGTGAATCTAAGGAAATTAGAGATAAACACTCTTTTTTTTGGTGTTGTTGTCTGGTGTAGTTAAGAGTATTAAGGTTTTTTCAGGCGGTTATATTCAATTCCCTAATTATATTGAAAGGAATTGGTTAGTTACTTCTCTATTAATGTTGGTAACCATGATGTGCATACTTCTAAATTCGATTCATATCCCACATCTTAATCCAATCTTACATGTTTCTATGGCGAATTTGGAGAAGTTTTGTGTGATCAACATAAACTTTACGTGTTAGAGGGAAACGACAAAGGGGGAAGGGGAGAGGGGGAAGGGAAACTCCTGCGATTTTCATGAGATATAATTGGACTTTTAGCTTTTGATTGATATAATCTCATGTCTCACGTAAGTTTCCACCTATCTATACTTTGTATTTTTAAACAGTAGTCTTTGTTTGGGAACCATTGTTTTTTTTGTGCCAGTAGTTTCCAAATATCAAATGATGTAAATCAGAGGATTGATGTACTATTGATAGCCAATGGGCAGTATTAGTAGTTAGTATAATAACAGTGGCATCAATAAGAAATTATCTTCTTTTTGTAATGATGCTGATTGTTATTGCTTGCCTAAATATTGAAACATTTTTGTTTTCAAACCTTGCCTTTTGATGGGGTAATGTATGAGGGTGTGTTTTAATGTTATACTGAATAGTTTCAATAACGCTATTGTGTGTATCTCTATGGTTGGTTCTTGTTACTTACACTGGTGGAATGTGGTTTATGATCAATTATAGTCATAGATGGAATTATTGTGGTTTTTACACAAATTAGTCATTACTTGGCTTCAGCGGTTGGGTTTATGTCTGGCCTACTTAGCTTTAGTTTTGGATCGGGGAAAACTTATTTTTATGTGGTTGTTGGTTGATGTTGCAGAAGGGGGAAGTTTTGGGTGGATAATACTAAAAAGGAAATTTGTATGTATCCAAGGTTGTAATGGTATGTTTCTAAATAATCAAATTGAGCTTGGTGAGCCTTTTAATGATGTTTATCCTACACCAACTCACAATCTGCAAGTTTTCACAAATATGTCTAGGAAAGGAATCAAATTTTCAAGATAAATAACACCTTTGTTTCCCAACATGCTGACACATGCAGTAGAGGGTGAAGGTTTAGGAGAACCCACTGAACCTCAACCCACACTCTCTCCCACTCAACCTAGTACAAGAGACCAACCCCTTGAAACATCATCTAGCCATGCCACTACCCAAGCGACTATAGAAGACATTTAGAGGGAACTAATGGAATTTGAATGGGACATAGGTTTTAGACACCTCATGATAGTCCTCTTTCAGGTGGTCACACATCTGGGAAGAGCTGAGGGTTGCCTTTGAAACTATAAGGAAATATTTGTTTATGTTGAAATTGTCCAACAGGGTTTATTTGCCTTAGAATCTTTTAAGGAAATTGCAAAAGCTGCAGAGATTAGCTGATTGAAATTTATGATGCAAGAAGTTGAAAAGACGTGCAAGCCAAAAGCATCTTACACCCACAGCGGCATGGTTTTAAAGAGTATGAAAAAGTTATAACATAAAGAAGAGATTTAGAAAGCGGAAGAGGGAGTCTTGGAGTTAACGAATATGTCTATATCCAAAGGGGTGGACAAAAAAGTCCAAACTGATCAAACTTTGGCTGATAGTAATGTCTTTGATGATCAACGATGCAGCATCAGCATGGTTATAGTGTACATGGAAAGGGAATATAGGACGTGTGGAAAAGGGTGAGGCAAAGCGTGAAAAACTCGAGGAGGCTTAAGTTGATCTGATGATACATAAAGTTGTTGAAGACAAGAGCAGTGGTGATAAAGGAGGAAATGTTGAAGAACTAGTTAGTAATGCTAGATCAGAAGTTAGTACTGCTAGACCAGATATTGATGCTGCTAGGCAAGAAGATAGTGTTGTTGAGCCTAGAAATCCTTCTATAACAACAAGTATATTTGATGATGAAGATATCACCATGGCTCAAACATTGATTAAGATGAAGCGCGAAGAAAAGCTAGGAAAAGGAATGTAATTAAAGATGTTGAGATTCTTCTAAAGACCTGACAGATCAAATTCTTACATTTGACAAGCCACTTCCGACAATAGATCCTAAAGACAAAGGTAAATGGGTCTTGAAGGAATCACCAGTAAAGAAAATCAAGAGAAGTGATCTGGATGCATATCAGATTGCTAAAGATGCTGAAATAGCAAGACTGGTACATGAAAAGGAGCTAGCAGAGATAGAAAGGGAAAGAGAGGAAATACAGAGACAGGATAAAGCATCTGTAGACTACATTGCAAGTTTATATGATGAAGTTCAAGCTAAGATGGATGCTAGTAAAGAGTTAGCTACTAGACTACAAATGGAAGAGAGAGAGAGAGAGATGTACACAATAGAAGAAAGGTCAAAGCTATTAGAAGAATTTTTTAAAAGAGGAAGAAGTTACTTGCTGAAGAAAGAGTTGCTGCTGTTAGAAACAAACCTCCAACAAGAACACAACTGAGGAGTCTAATGATGACCTATCTTAAACATACAGGTAAATATAGACATAATCAGTTGAACAAAAAGACATTTGAAGAGATTTAGGCCCTATACATCAAGGAACAAGAAAGAGATGCATATTTTGTGCCTATTGGGTTTGAGAGAGGTGAAAAGATGATTGATAAGATGAAGAAAGCAGCTGGTATGGATGAGGAAGAGGTTCCTGAAGAAACTGAAAGCACTAAGGTTGAAGTTAAAAAGGTCAAGACTGAAGAGAACATCAGTTAGGAGCATGAAGATGGAAAGGCAACAAAGAAGTAGTAAAGGCCAAACGTACTAAATTCTCGATCTTGAAGAAGAAGAAGGAGAAACAACCTCCCTTAAAAGAGCTTCTCTAATATATTCAGGTGAAGATGAAGAGATTGATTATGTAGTTTCTGGGCACGAGGTTATCCAATTGTTAAATGGGAAATCTTGCATTTTATACATATTGAATAGAATATGGATACTCATGGACTTTTACAGAGTGTTTAGTAGAGCTGAGGGGGAAAGTGGAACTGGGGAAAATAGTTCAAGATATTATCCAAGACTTTCTGAAATGGTTTCAAGATTTTTGACAGCTTGGACTTCATTGATGCTACCATAGTTTAGTGATGCAGAATTTTCAACAACAAACTTCCTCGCAGAGGAATAGATTAGTTTCTGCGGGAGGACATACGTGATTCTGTTTGTTTTGAATAAACTGACAAATGAAGATACTTTGGAAAGAATCAAGAGAAATAGAGAGGAAATAGATATTAAGAGTTTTTGGGACTTTCTATACAAACTGTGGACGTTCCAATCTTGGCATTCTAGAAGATAGTATAAAATTCACATGCTAGCAGAAGAGAAAGGTCACTGCCGGAAAACTTAGATTGTTCGTACCTAGTTAATCTTAGACATAGAGTATACCATGGAGTGATACCCTATCACCAAGATCACAGTGACATCTCTAGTAACCCATGAGAGCACCAAAGTGGACATTCCTGAATATGAACTGTCCCGCATGAACTATTTATGATCCAAAAGTTCTTAAGCCAAGCGTGAGCTCGATTTAAGTATAATATGTTATTGACGCCTAAGTCCAAATACCAAAGGCCGATCTATACCATCCACGCAATGCAGAAAATAACACGCGAAAGAGTGGAGAGATTTGGCAAAGTTTGGATCCCTAATTTTGGTTGGGTTCTTGTTTATTAGCACAAGTAATGGCCTAATACTCATTTTGCTTAGCATATACTACTTTAGGTGTAGTGAGCCTAGTTAAAGGGCACTGTTCTCCTAAGGTGAATATTTTGCCCGTGGGTCTCTATGAAGATCATCAACTTGGTAAGCACACTTGCCTATTGGGTTTGCGATACGTGCCTAGCTTGCGTAGGTTTCCAAACTTGCTTAACTTTGCGCATAACATTATGACTATTATCAATAGAGGGGGGTTCCTTAACCGATTGCAAATAATTAACCACACACATATCATGATTTGTATAAATTAAACACTTGTTACATGTTTGGCAAACATAATCAGAATTCAAATTAATTCAAGTAGCTTAGAGCTCAATACTTGATATCAACATGATTCATGGTTCTTAAGTTAGACTTATTTTTCCTAGGGTGTTCTTCTACGTTCTTCTTATTGACACCTTTAGCTGGCTAGATCTTATTTTTCTTGGTATTGCACCTAGGCTGTGATCCGCTAGCATTGGTGCAACAGTTTACTCTTGTAAAAGGAGGCACAGGGACATTAGTCTGCTAAGTGTTCAGTTGCCCTACATGTATGTGTATGTTACTTATTTGGGTAGTGTCAGCATGGTTCTTCAAAAGTAACTTGAGTTTTTTCTTAATTAAGGGGTAGGAGCATGCTTTTTGAGCTTCGTTTGTTAAAGTCTGTTTGGAGATGTGTCATATTCATAATTCTAAGAAGTTTCCGAGAGTGACTTTTTAGTATAACGGCACGTCAAAGATATTGACGCATATTATAAGGGTCGTTCAACTCTTAGCGGCCTCTACTAGTTTAGTGAAGGGTTTCTTATATGTTTCCTTAAGAATGCTTGAGATAATCTAGCTGAACTTCCCTATTGTTACATATTGCGAGGGGTAATCGATTCAACATCTATAGCATTACTTGACTAGTGCAACGAACTGTTTGTTTTACGCATGATCTTAGTGACACTTTTCTTTTAGTATGACATATTGGGCTTTAGATTCTCATTTTTAGTTGTCAAGGAATTGTTGTTTTATATGGCTTCAGCATGAGTGATCTTAATAGAGTCATACAATGTCTTGTAACTGTGTTATATGTTTGCATTTTGTGCCTAAAAATTCATTTTGTTTTTGAAGGTACAGTGAGTTTTTTAAGTTAACTGAGTGATCTGAAAGATCTAAGGCGCTGAAATCAAGGCATGGTCAGCTTTACTATGGGTCTCTTGCAAATTAGAGATTTGTGTTTTCAATTTATTAATTGGCGTTGTCTTTTCCTGAAGAGAAGCTTTCATTTTTGGATTATAATAAGGGCTGATTCAAAATAGGGAGTATCTCTAGCGGGTGTTGAGGGATTATTTCCAAAAAATTTCTTTAAGGTTTTGATACTTTAACTGCAGGTTAAAGCGATTTACATCAAGATTTAGGAAAACTGTTTAACTAAACTCATTAGATTATCATTTTGAATCTTCTCACGTAAATTATGAAAGCTCGCTTCAAGTTCCAAGCAACGTGCTCCTCAACTAAATAGTGTGAGCTCATGCATTTCAGTAAATCTGAAACATTAAGCTAGAATTCATTGCAACGAAAGAGACACTTCTTATGGACAAGCAATCGCAATTTAATTATCATGCGCCAATAACAAGGTTTTTCAGTTAACCTATCATGTTTCTGTCAACAAATTTGGTCAACCTCAGCTTCTAATTCGTCCAAAAAACATCTTTGCATATTCTTTGGTTTCTTTACGTTCGCGCATTTTGATTGGCCTTAAAATATTCTTTAAGTGTTTGAAGAATGGAATGATAACTCGACGTAAGATGACATTCCTTGGTTTGTTCAAAACCCCTTACCGTCCTTCTAGGACATAGTTGGTGTAATTCGTATTTACAGTTTTTTCGCAAATGTCTAAGAAAGAGGTTGTATGAGTGTGAGATAAATATATTAATTTGTCACATTGATGTCTTGTTGGAGCACCTAAGGGGACAAGCGGTTGCAGGTTTGTTATGTGGATGGGTACACCCATCATACGGCTTTGAGTCTGGAGGCTGTGGTCTGCGGCTCTTTGAGTAGTTCTACTTTCATCTTGATGAGATCTTGAAGACCAAAATATTTGCTCGAGGGTCAATGCTTAGTGTGTGTGAGGTCACTAACTAGATTCTCTTTGCGCGGAATTAGGTGGTGCTCAATATTAACTATTAGTCACACACTCGGGTCTTCATTTTTCATTCTTTTTCACCTAGTGATTTCAGCTATCTTAGGGTATTCACCTGTGTTGTACTATAGTCGAAACATGATTGTTTTTGAGATAATGTTCAGTAACACATTATTTTGAACAGGCTAAATTTTCTTTGTCTCGAGTGAGGCAATTAAGAGTGTTTTGTGAGAGCGAATAGCTGACCTATATTTCTTTTTCTGTGTTATATTCGTGCTTTGGATTACACCAACATGTAAAACTGTTCAAGAAGACTAGATAGTGTGTATGTATAATTTATCCTGGACTTTGACTTTTAAAGCTATAATGTCCAAAAATATCTTTAAGGTAAATTTCTTTTTTGTTTTCTTTTTGTTAAAAATCCTTTTTCAAAGACGTAAACTTTTCTGACCGTTGACTTGTTATTGTTGATGGTAGATAACGAGTATGCATTGTTTTTATAGAATAAGTCCTTGTTTCAGGAGTTTCTTCCTTAATATTACGGTCAGTGATAACTATTCTTAATTGTTCGTCAATATTTTGTTCTCTTTCTGTTACTTTAAACCCGGTCTATCTTTCATACAGTTTAACTTGTTCCTTATATGTTGCAAGTTAAGCAGTTAATGAAGTGTCTAACTTACTGTGTGGCGTTGTTGTGGACCTGACGACAGTTTGGCAATGCGATTCATGCATATCATTAATAATCATCAATGTATGCTCATGTCATTTGGAACAGAGATATATTACTTTGTAAACTAGCACCGCGTTAGTTCTTTACATACTAGCATACTTGAAGTCATAATACGCTATCAGACTGTCGATACTTTGGTCATGTGAGTTGAAATCATAACATAGTGGGTTGTATCATCAGTTCATGGCTATTCTCTTGTTCGTTTCTATGATGTTCACAAACAGCATCGCTTGAATAGTGATCATGGTCGTGTACCTGTCAGATAGAATGTCAGAATCCATAAGATCGGACCGCTTCTCAAAACAGGATCTAAGGACTGTGATTAGCCTTGAACATGAAGTTTGTGCATGGAATCGCTTGAGGCGCGGATGTTCACATTGAGTGCTAAATCCTGAACATGTTTCTCATCCACATCATCATCAATAGTTGGTTGTCTTATCCACGCTACAATTAAAACTATAATGCTCATTCATCATAATTTGCTGATCTACCCAGATTCTCCAAGCTTGAAGTCAACAGAACATGATGTTTGACTCTTTAAAGTATTCAGAGTTCTGTGGTTGCAGTGCGGGGTTGAGTGCAGTTCCTTGCTATGTGGCCTATACCGTTGCAAGTTGTATCACTTAATAAGCCTTGCTTGACCTGGAATTGCATTCATAACTCATTTGTGCTCCTTCATGGCTAGTTGCACCTCACCTCATGTAATTGTTTCCCTTTGAACTCTCTAGTTTTGTTGACCTTAAGACATTCTGTGACCACCAACTCTCCTGCATGAACTATAATCTTGGTTTCCTTGTATTTGATGAAGTTCAGAAAGCGATTGCTTTGTTTGAGGTAGGTATGTTTTGTATGATTGGGTGAGTAGGACAATTGTGTTGGTTAAATTCTCAATTAAGTTATCTATTGGAGAGAGTCTTGAATCAAGTTGAGTGTTGTCAGCAAAGTGTGGTGGAACATATATGGATGGTTGAGTTATAGATGATTGTGAATAGTGTTGCTGGTATGAGACATTTAACATCAAGGCAAGTTATCCACAGGTGTGTTGTGTGGAATCAGGATCCAAGCATACATTTTTGATCTCATGGAGTGCCTCGTGTTGCTTCAGATAAGCATACAACTGATCATAGTTAGAGTCCCTCAATCCTCTATTCAGTTTCACTGCTGTTACAAATCTACCCCATTCAGGAAACATGTTGTTCACAAACTTAGAGTTCACCTGCATTCTATACATGGTCATCTTGATGTTCCACATGTCATTTATGAGTTTGGCAAACCGAACATAGTAGTCGTGAATGGTTTCTCCCTTGTTCTGACGGAAGTGTTCAAAGTCATCATACAGTTGTGATTTACAGTCCTCTTTGTGTTAATTTCTAACGCCTTCCAGAGAGCATCTTCACATGGTCCTGTATGTTCTTTGCATCAGTGTAATGATTAATTTGAGAGTAGATATATTTTGAGACTTGAAAGTAGGATGTTTGGTGCCAGAATGTCAGCTATTGTACCTTTTCCTTATCTTTAAGTGGACAAGTCTGAATAGACTCGTGGTAATTTAGGACTAGACGGTGGCCACTTCAAGTTCCCTTCAAGTTTAGTGTTTCTCAAAATCTCCCCATCTGAAATGGTCCTTCATCAATTAGCTTCAAAATGTTCACACCATTCTCTTTACCTTGACAATACAGTCGAATACGTTGTTGCCATGATGCAAAGTCAGTCCTATCAAGCATAGGTGGTCGGATATAGTGGAACCGGCACATGGGATGTCTTTCGAAAGTTTAGCCTTTCTTTTGTGATTGTGTATATTGATTAGTTGATCGATATCTATGATTAGTGATGTATGTTAAAAGTGGTGATTGATTGTGTGAAATGGTGAATTGTTGTAAAGGTTTGTTAGGATTACAATTTGAAGAATTTAGTTAAAAAATCCAAAAAATCAATAACTCGCTGGAGGTAACTCGTTGGAAGAGAGTAGATAACTCACTAGCAAGAAATTAAATTGATAGAGTTCCTGTTCACAATTCGCTAGAAAAGAATCTTCAAAAACCTATAACTCGCTAGTATCTAACTCGCTACCTGTAAACTTGATACCTGAATAGTACCTGTAACTCGCGCTGACATAATACTTTCTGACACAGTGTACGATTCCGACAACTCACCAGGACAGTGATCTAACTCGCTAGGAAGATCAACGAACAGTAGCCTAACTCGCTAGAATGAAAAAAATGGGTTTTCACCTAAAAACACCTAAAAATCACCCTTTTGAACATTTTTGCCTGGTTTCTTTTGCACAACTTGGTACTAGAAGGCTATAGCAACTATAAAAACATAAACTTTAACATTACAAACATCGAGATCAAATAAAACCAAGAACAAGTACTATAATGAGTGAGATAAAAACCAATTATTTGATCTAAACTAACAAGACTATAAACGCACACATAAACCAAGTAAAGATAGTCATGTTTGTAGAGAGAGAGAGTAGAGGGAGAGAATGTAAAAGTGTGTATGTTTTATTAAAATGAAATGAAATGATTACAAAGTCTCAATCCCTCCATGGAAGCGTAGGAGGGGATATATATAAGTAATACAACTACTAAAAGACTATGCAATCTTGCCTATTCTAGTCCCTTTTCCTTTCTTCCCCCTCCCCACCCCCCTCCCTGCGTATGTGACTATGATAAACCATGGTAATTCCGTAATGTTGTCAAATAAAATGAAAATCAATAAACAATCTTCCCTCATGGGATGATATATGGAATTACTTATAATATTTTCCTAACAAGTACATAATAATTAAGAACAAGAGCTTCCATGAAGCTTCCACTGGTGATGATGTCTTCGTGAATCATCTTTATAGTACCTTGTAGGAGAAATACTGTAATAGGCATGAATTAAGTAACCCATACAATTCTGGTTACGGAGAAGCTTTTGAATTAGATTCCCCCTAATTCATGCCGCATTGGTGTATTTATGAAGCATTTATTGCATTCCTCCAATAACAAAACAATCCTCTCATTGAGCGTTTTGAAAGGCTTCTTTCAAGCTTAGAAAAATAAGGGCGCAACAGAGAATTAGTAGCATACCACGCTATTCATATATTGCTGGTTATTTAATAAGCTGAGTGATTGACTGTTTAGGGCGAACATTAATGTGGATCTGCAACTATTTCTCACGCTTGAAGAATTCTTCTCACATTTCTTTCTAGCTGGAAGTTCAAGTTAATGCCATGACCATAAAAGTATTGTAGATATCTCTCCCCCATGTGATGAAGAGATGCAAACCAATCTCAGTAATTGTGAAGACCAAAAACCGAAGTACATACTCTATCCCAACATGAAGTCGAAATCGTAGCATCAAAGTAAATTAAGTCCCGATGTGCACATTCCTTCCTTCAAGATAATGATGATATTTCTTGTAACACCCAAGGTTTGCTAAAGTCTGGATGTAAGACATTAATCCCTCAAGTTGCCAAAATGAGTAAACAACTAAAGTAACGAAGATCCCGGATGTACACATTTCTTCCTACAAGGATACTGACTATACAGAGGAATCATCGTACTATTGGTGTACCACTTTTATTATCAGAAAGACTTGTTTCTTACATCTCTTCCCCCATGTAGTTGGAATAATACACCAAAAGCCATGAGTTAAAACATGGATTTTCTCTGCGATTCTGATATTTGTCTTCCCAGAATGACTTAAAGTAAGAAAAGACATGATGGTTCGTGTCATGTGTACCGACGTGTGTGCAATTTGATATGTATGTCTCCGCTTCCCTTGCTGGTTTTGATACCTCAGAATCAACAACACATTGTACGCACATATACTTGAATTTTTTTTGAGAAGAATGAAATTAGCTCTAATGTATCCTATGAGAATCAACTGCTGATTAAATCTCTACTCACAAACTCTCTCTGACTATCTTAACCAACCCCTTTGTAGGCTATTTGAAGTGACCATAAATGGAGTAAACCTGATATACCAAACTTGAAATTAAAGTAGAATTCTCCGTTCTTGTGACTTAAGCTTGCACTAATGTTGGAAGAACAGTGTATAGAAAGTATGATTTCGTGCTCCAAGAAATAGACTATCTAAGTATCAGATATACTACTCAACCCAACGCAAAACCAAGGTATGCATAAAGAATTACACACCTCTTGAACTATCCACATCATCTCTGCGTGTACACTAAGTACTACAGCGTAACTCCTTTAAGTGATAGTTATCTAGGTCTTCATCCATCCACCCCGACTTCTAGAAACTAGATAAACGAAGTCTTCAACTTAAATCTTAAACTCGAGCAAGTTATCATTGAAACTCATGCATCCAACCAACCCCGACTTCAAGATAAAATAAAGAATCACGCCTCATAAGTAAGTGTCCATGACTTCAATGCTTCAAACATAAGTGATACACCGATCAACTCCGTAGTTATTTCGAAAAATTAATACGATATTGTGGCAGTTAGAATTTAATGTTCTTGATGCTGTGTAAATATTTGATATCCGGCGTAGCTCGCGTCCTTATACAACGCGCGTCATTTTTTATTGTGTGTTTAGAGAACCAGAGTAGCTATGGCTACGTATAATAAACATATGGTATGCGCAAAACTCGCTAGCGTGAAGAGTCTAAAAAGCTATGCCCAAAAATATACGATATATGCCAACATTCGGAGATCCGCATATGCTCATCACCACGCGCTTAGCTATTCTCTAACTCATAGCCATTCATCGAGAGTAGTAAGACTTTTGAGACCCAAACATTAAATTACGTAACGGCAGATCCATAAATCGCCAACTCATTAGTACCATATGGTACCAGTAATGTATCAAATGTATAAGAGCTCTAGCGAATGAAATTCCCATGGTCCCAACACCCAAATAATAAACTTGGATCTATATAACCAAATCATTCATTTATATAGGGCAAACATTAACTACGCTAATATTATCACACATCAAGATACTCCCTGTGCCATAATCGTTTCATTCAATGATCTCAGTTCTTAAACTAGATTAACTCTAGATTTAAGCTCATGAAACTGGTAACAGAGAAATCATAAACTCCCTCATCTCTTCAATACTACTACCAGTTATCTTATCCTTAAGACACTTCGTATTACAATCTAGAAGATGAAAAAACGACAGAATCCGCCGTCCTTATCTCTACTAAAAGAAGATCATACAACAACACAAAGGAAGCATTGAAGATTTTGTTTCATTTAGGGAGATGATTACATCTCAACTTCAGGGGAAGCTTTGGCTTTATGATGAAGTTCGTACGAGACTTTGTTTGTTTTGTCATCATCAAATAGGGGAAGATTGTTGGGATTCTTGATTTGATGAGACAAAGTGAATAAAAGAATGAAACAAGATGGAAACAAGAAGGACCAAAATTGTCATCATGAAGTTCTACAAGATGTAGAAGAAAATAAAGATTTGGTCAAAATAAGATAAGAATGAATATTAATGAGAAGATAATTAATTGATTCTCTCATTAATATATTAATTAGTTTCCTTGTAAGCCTAGGACTCCTTATGCTATAAAAGGAGGTCTAGGCATTTAGATATCTATCCATAGAAAACTAAAGCTATCCTAATGAGAGTCTAGATAGTTAGATAGCAAGTCGACTGATGAGAGTCGAATAGTATACCATAGTTAGTTGGTGTAGCCCCAAATTATAGTTGGGGTAATAGGGAAACGTTCAATAAAGAAAACCTTGTGATAACTTTGATTGTGTTCTTTATTATTCCGTTGCGTGTTATCAATCATTGTTATTATTATCCTAGATGAGCAAATCAATTATCAACATGTGGTATCAGAGCCACGGGGCTCCTGATCTAGTGTTTGCTACAAGGTTTTGTTTGTGCTTTATTATCTGTTTTCAATAATAGGTAAATTCGGAAAAGCTAGGGTTTGTCACAAAACCCTAATACGGAAAACAGAATATAAGGTTTATGTTTATTGCTGCTATGGTCACGACTACAGGTGCAAACAAGATGTTTATATTACAGATTGATCACGTCTTCTATGATGATACGTGATGTTTTATTATGACGAACAGCAAGCCTGCTCTTATTTAGGGTTTGGATTGCTAATGTGATAGGACTTCACCATTTTTAAAGACGTGTTAAGTTGTACTGGGATACTGTTTGGGCTGGACGTTAGTTACTACTGCTTGGCTTTCATAGTTACAACTGTTAGCGTTTACCGATATCAAACATAGACGAGTTTTGGTTATTGGTTAGTTTGGAGATATCGGACAATACTTGGTTTTTGGATGGATTTGGATCTCGGACAGAACTATCTTTCAAATAGTTTATTCTTATTGATTTTATTGCTCATCTTGGATTTATTGAAGATTTGATTACGAAGACAATTAAATATTGCTTATTTGATGTTGTAGTTGAGTTTCACAGATACGTGTTCTTATCATATCTTAAAGTCATGTTTATAGCAGGACATTGACTTTAAAGATAACTTGGTTGTGCTTACAATGGTGTGACGAAGACTTATCAAAATCTAGCAAAGGTGTGTGATTTTTCTTATGGTGCTCAATACTTACATTTGCTATCACTTAGTATGTGTCTCATAGAAGATGAGGTTTTTGTCAAGAGGTTGCGGTCTACTTATATTTCATAGAAACCCTAAAACCCTAATTTTTCAAAAAATTAGGGTTTACAAGGTTTTTGAAGAAACCCTAAAACCCTAATTTTTCAAAAAATTGATTTTCAGTTAAAGTTTTCAAGGGTTTTTGAAGTTCAAATTGATATAACAAGAATTATGTACCTGATCTATTCACGTCCATATGATTTATCAAGAATAGTAATTGCCTCCAAGTAAAGCTGTTGTGATTTATTATAACAACTCAACCTATAATCATTACTGAAAATATACTCATGACAAAATCCATATTGTTGCGCACCATTTATGTTTAAGTTTCATTCAAGGTCAATTTTTACTTGTTTGTTTTCTACCTAAATAAAAAGATGTAATACATGTTATTGTAATGTAGAAAATAGAATATTGTATATGAATTTATAATGTAGAAAATAGAAAGTTGCATATGAATGTACAGGTAAAAAAATCATAAAGGCACCATGAAGAGATATTCGGTGGGGGGTTCTTGAATTGATGATGATCGGAACTCCTGGCC
>BQNB010126275.1:5484-17237 GCA_026074375.1 Tanacetum coccineum
TTTTTATAAACTTTAATTATTGTAAACACGGAAAAATCCATAACTCCTTCGTTAATGATCGAAAAATAATGATTCTTATTGTTTTGGAATCCTAAAAATATGTAATATCTGATAAAAATAATCATTCATTTATATCAAAAGTGGTTTGTAATAAGTTTTTATAAAATTTCTTTTATAAACGAGTTTATTATCGTATAACTTATAAATTACGTATCTCCTTCGTTATAAATCGGTTTTTCGAGTTTCTTACCTTTTTGGAATCCTCATGAGATGTAGTATTTTATAAAAATATAAAATAAATGCTTTATTTTTTGAATTCTAACAGAAGGTTTTGGCCATTTTACTTAAAATGTGTTTAAACTAGTTTTTGTAACTTTTTAGTTTAGTAGCTTTGTTACAAGTCCATTACAACACTTAACTTCACATGCCTTACAACCTTAGGGTCCCTAGTCCATGATTTGTCCAAAGATTATCCAAGAATCACAAGATCCACAAGTCTACATACTTATTAGTTCATGAACTTTTATAAATACACTTTTTAGGTAACTTGTTTATATAAGCATTTAATACATAAACCACACTTATATAATATATATACTTCCATTCTCACATGTTCTTAACAACAATATAGCATATGACAAAGTATATCATACCATGATCATAAGTAAAAATTCCATTTTATATGTTAATAAGTTTCCTAGATGGTGATTAACTACATAGCCATTATATACACATAAAATTATGAATGTAAAGAGATTAAGGATTTTAAATAACCTTAATATGATGTAAGATGATGAACAACAATGCCTAAACCCTTGTTTAGCAAACAAACCCTAGCTTTCAACACTTGAAAACCCTAAATCCAAGCAAAACCCTAATCTTGAACCTTCTTGCTTTAACACTTGTAAACCCCAAACCAAACCTCTAAAACACCATAGGGATCGTCTTAGATATGTTGTAGGAATACTTGGAAATGTAATAAATAAATTTGGTATGAATTGTTTATGTGTTTGATGTTTGGTTGTGGCATATAAGAGAGAAAAAGGGAGAATAGGTTGGTTTTTCACCTAAGAAATCTGTTGTGTATGTTTTTCTTACTAGTGCATGCCTTATATACCTCCTTGACTAGTCAAAGATTGCTATAAGAAAGTCTTAGAAAAGATGAGGATTTCTATGGAATAGTTGGTCCATTTCACTAGTCATGCCATGAAGTTTTAATGAGTTATTGAAGCTTGCTTGTAATTGTTTATAACATGTGATAGATTAAAAAAAATATCTTTCTTGTGTTTTCTATCTATATCCGACCATATACATGTATATATAAGGAAATTTAGTAATTTTTGAGTATTGGGTATAATTGTGGGTATTTGGTTGAGTATAGATAGGTATTGTGCTACGGTATGCCAACCTGGATATTTAAACGCGAAACATAAACAACTTACGTAGCCAATAAAAATCAAATATGCACAAAGTTAATACTTATCCTCTAAATAAATTATCAAACCTTGTTTGACATAAACATTTGAATTGTTTTGATGCCCGTTACGTTGAATGATAATTTTTAGTTTACGCGATTTAACTTAACGATTAAAATTAAAAGCAAACGCATACAACACTAAAAATAAATAGTGAATTAAATAACATCGTACAATGACCTAAAACACGAGGTGTTATAGTCTTCCCCTGTTAAATGAGCCTTGTCCTCAAGGCTTAAGACGTGGCACTTGACGACGGTGCGGTCTTTGTGAAGAGGTGCAGATACTTCTTCCGAAATTGATCTTCACATTCCCATGTGAACTCAGGACCTCTCTTAGAGTTCCATCGAACCTTAATGATTGGGATACAGCTTCGTTTCAATCATTTCACTTCACGATCCATGATTTCTACTGGTTCTTCAACAAAATGAAGCTTGTCTTCAAGTATGCAAGTCCATCCAAAAGGAACGGCTAATGTTCGATGGCAAAAACTTCTTCAAGTTGGATACATGAAAAGTATTGTGAACCATGCTCAGCTCTTGAGGAAGCTCAAGCTTGTAAGCAACGACTCTAACTTTTTCCAACACCCTGAAAGGTCTAACATATCTGGGGTTTAACTCCCCCCGTTTGCCAAAACATACTACTCCTTCCAAGGCGAAACCTTAAGCATAACTTTATCCCCAACTTGAAATTCCATCGGTTTACGCTTTAAATCGGCGTAACTCTTTTGTCGATCACGTGCGGCTTGCATTCTTTGCTTGATCTGACGATTAATTTCCCCCCTTTTTTCCCCCCTTGTTGTTTCCTAACCATTTCCGGACCGGTTAAGTTGAACGTGGTCCAACCTGGCCCAACAAACATGTAACGACACTTTTCGAGCCGAAAAGTACTACAAATGGTGGCAGTCCTTTGATGCTAGCGAATAACATTGTTCTATGAAATAACTCGACCAATGGGCAAATGTTAACCAACCTATTATTCCAAAGATCCGATCAAACCGCAAGCGCGTAGCATATCCTCGAGAGTTTGGATAGTCCTCTCGCTCTGTCCATCAGTCCGCGGGTGGTATGCAGTGCTCATATCCAAATTTAACCCATAGGACTCGAAGTGACTCCAAAATATGATTGAATCTGGGGTCGCTATCACATATGATTGAGACAGATCCCATGTCCTCGTGACTACCTCCTTACATGTACATTTCCTGCCATTCAGGATCAAATTTCCCTATTGGAAGGAAAATAGCAACTTAGTTAAGTCGGTCGACAACACTTCAATGGTGACCCATAACCTAGTGACGACTTTGGAAGCTTTGTGGATGAAAAACCATGGGTGTATTATCCATTCCATGGGAAATTTTAGGTTTTCATCAACAAACCTGATGGGACTCTGGTGTTCAGCCTTGACTTGGCATCAAAATTTCAAAACGCAAACACTTGCTAACGATAGGTGGCGATGTGGATTTTTATATTGGGCCACCAATATAGCTTCTTCATATCCTGATACATCTTGTCAGAACCTGGATGAATAGAATATTTAGACTTGTGGGACTCGTGCATGATCACGGTCCTCAAATCACCATAACATGGAAACCAACTCCTGTCATTTAGGACATATTCATCCTAACGAGGTTTCCAAACTGTTCCATAACTACAGTTATTCAGGATCCTTTGAATTTTCAATCAGCATACCTCCAACATCTTCGTTCTTGATGTTCTCTGGTTTTTGTGCTTCATCCTGAGCATCTAAGATTTGTTTGGGGAGATCTAAGCCAATATTCATGACTAAGGCTCAAACTCTTAATGGTTAATCTCGTTCTTTCCTGCTCAAAGTGTCAGCAACAACATTTACTTTCCTCGGATGATAACGAATCTTGCAATCGTAATCACTAAGAAACTCCAACCAACGATGTTGTCTCATGTTTAATTCATTCTGATCCAGTATGTGTTGGAAACTTTAGTGATCAGTGAACACGGTACACTTCATTCCATACAGATAGTGCCTCCAAAACTTAGAGCGAACACTACATGCTCCAAGTCCAAATTGATCATATGAGTTTCAATCTCACGAATTTTTTAATTGTCGTAATGCATAAGCAATCACCTTCTCTCTTTGCATCAACTCAACACCCAAACCATTGTTTGAAGCATCGCAGTATACGATAAAATCTTCGCACCCTTCAGGTAAATCCAAATTGTTGGCACTTAACCAACTTCTCTTAATCAGTTAAATGTTTGTTTCTTAGTTTTGTCACCCACTCAAATTGACCTCTTCTGAGAAAGCTTGTCATTGTGTTGGCAACGCTTCAAAAATCCTTCAATGAATCTTCGATAAAACGCCAAAAGGACCTAAAAAATTAACGAATCACTGTTGGTGACTTAGAATGCCCAATCTTTAAAATGGATTTTCCGATCTGGCGGGGTCCAAATGAATGCCTTGCTATCAATCATGTGCCCGAGGAAAACCAGTACATTGGGGATCACAAAATTCACACGTTGGAAAATTTAGCCATACAACTCCGCCTCTTAAAAAATTCTAAGAATTAACTTAGGTTGTAATCTATGATTCTTGCTTGTCTTACATATATATCAAATAACGATCAATAAAGACAATCACGAATTTATCCAGATATGGTTTGCACACCCGATTCATAAGATCCATAAATACTGCCAATGCGTTTGTTAAACCAAATGGCATAACTTAGAATTTATAATGTCCATATCGAGTTATGAAAGCAGTCTTCGGTATGTCTTCTTCACGTACCCTCCTAATGATGATAACTATCGATCTCAGTCGATCTTTGAGTAACCCTCGAGGACCCACGAGCAGTTGATCGAACAAATCATCAATTCTTGGAAGCGGATAATGGTTCTTTACCATTAGCTTATTCAATTCCCGGTAATCTATGCACATCCGGAAAGATCCATCCTTCTTCTTGACAAACAAGACCGGTGCTCCCCAGGGTGAGGAACTGGGTCTTATAAAGCCTTTGTCGGAAAGCTCTTTCAGCTGGTCTGACAATTCTTTCATCTCGGACGGAGCTAATCGATAAGGAGCTCGTGCTACATGTGTAGCACCAGGTATCAAATCAATTTAAAATTCTACTTGTCAGGTCGGTGGGATGCCCGGCAAGTCTTCAGGAAATACCTCGGGAAAATCTTGAATAATGGGTACATCCTTAAGTCGCTTCTCCTTCGACTTGTACTTCGCCTACTCGTGTAACATGTGCCAAAAGAATGAACAACCTTTTAGCAAATATTTCTGGGTTTTGGTGTATGAGATGATGTTCAATCGAGACCCGTGCTCATCGCTGCTTCCGTCACCACGAACAATCAATGTTTCGTTTCCCCAGGGGATATGAACGATCTTCTCAGCACAAACAATAACGACCTGATATTTTGATAACCATTCCATGTTGATTATGACGTCAAAACTACCCATCTCGACGAGCATTAAGTTGATGTTGAATGGGTGGTTTAGGAAATTCAAAGTACAACCGCGAATAAGCGTATTAACATAAATTATTCTACTGTCAGCTAACTCGACGTCCACACCATAGTCTAATGTAGTTGGGATGATATCAATCAAGGAACTAAATGCAGTAGATACAAAACTCCTATCGACACCCGTATCGAATAATATTGTAGCATAATGGTTGTTTAGGAGGAACGTACCCATAACAACATTGGCATTCGGGTTTGTTCCTGCATTTCCCACTGCATAAGCCCTTGTTGGAGCATTTCCATTTCCCACTGGGTTGCCTTGGTTGTTGTTCTTCAGTTTTGGACACTCCCTCTTGAAATGTCTTTGGGCCCCACATTCATAGCAAGTAGGTTTCGGACCTGCCCCATTGCCCCTTTGGTTGTTAGTAGTGCTGGTATTTGTAGCACTTCTACAGTCACGAGCTAGATGGCCAACTCGATTGCACTTGTGGCATTTAGGAGCACATGGACCGTCATGGTGATAGTTGCATTTAGGACATAGAGGTTTGGAACCTCCATATGTCTTCTTCTCACCAGACCCAACAGCGTAGGCTTTACCAGTGTTCTGCCTCTTGTTTGGTTATTGTTGGTTCTGGGTGTTCCTTGAGGTGTCCTCAAACTTCCTTTTACTCTCTGTCTGATCGCACACAAAATAGCGGTTTTCATATCCAACAGCTCAGTACGATTTCAACTAAAAACCGTTTTTCTTACATTGTCTTTGGCTTAGACGCCACTACACTCCCATGTATCATGTCAAGAAGACCACCGACATACCTTTCAATTTTATCAGACTCTTCGGGAAAACATCCACCGTAAAAAAAAAAAAAAAAACAAAGCAATTCTGAAAGCGTTGGGTATAACTCGTCAAGTCCGCACCCTTCACCTTCAGATCCCAAATCTCCATTTCTAGTTTCTTGCTCTCATTTCGAGGGCAGTATTTGTTGGTCATCATTTTCATGAGTATTTTCCAGGGCATACCGTAAGCGGAATCATGACCAACTGTCTTGACATGAGTGTTTCACCATGTTAAGGCAACTGAGTGAAGAGTGCAAGTAGCAAACTTGACTTGATTCTCAACTGCACAATTACTGATATGGAAAACAGAAAAGATTCTTTCAAATCATTGAGATAGACCGGCAACTCCTTCGGTGCCTTTGAATTTTAATGGTTGACATTTGAGAAAATCAGTGTAAGTACATTCACGAGTAGTTCCTTCTATTCTCCTAACACTCGTTCCCGAATTATGGCTGTCATCGCCATTTATGATTTTGTTAGCATCACGTGCTGCCAATGCATCAGTAACGCCTTGGTCGATCATTGCCTTAAGTTGGCCGTTGGTGACAGATGTGGTGGTGGGGGTTGTCGTTGTGGCTAGTGTTGACCTCGTGGTTCTCTTTGGTGCCATTTTCTTCAAATCACAAGAAAATTTAATACCTGTTAGATTTCATAAAATCGTAACCATGACATGACATATACACGATAAGTAAAGCGAGATCACATCATACAGTGAATTATACAACTGAATTAAAATTAATAAGGGTTTAGCTAAATCGACATTCATTCATAATAAATTCGATTGCAGACATGACATAATACATTCCTTCCATATATAATCTGGAAACAAACATGACCGATTCAGATACAAAATGATCACTACGATTAGGTTACAAGATGAAAATAAACAACCTAAAGCCTTACTAGCCGAGAGTTACCCCGTAATGCTTAGTAGGCTATATACAAAATAACTACAACATAACAAATCTAAGAGCTACTATCGGCATCATCCGGTACATCAGGCTGTGCTGGACCGTTAGCGGGTCCTCACTGACTCTGGAGTGCTGTCACCTGTGCCTGCAGTGTACTCATCAGTCTTAGTGTCTCTGCAAGTTGTGCCTGTCTGGTGCGGTCTGCGGCCCGTAAAGCTGCAATCTCTGACTGTTGTGCTAAGACTGTAGTACGTGATGACATAACCTCAGTACATGCAGTATCACTAGCCTCCAATAGACTACCACACCAGGGCCTTACTAGAAAGTCCTAGCCACTCACTCCATAAGTAAATGTCAGAGAAAGCATGAGAGCGTCTATCTCTCTGTAGTAAGTTGAACCGACCGCTCAACACCGCTCTAGCATCCTGTGCATCCGCCAGTCTGCTATAAACCTCATATGTGTCCTGTCTGATAGTAGTAACAAAATTAGTCTTCCTCTGACCTAACTCTGTCCTCAGACGCTAAGTGCCCCTATCAAGACCACCAGCATCTCATCCAAGTAACATATAATCCCCAACCAACATCTCACACTAGATATAGCCTAATCATCCCTATCCATGGTAGCAAACGAATCATAGTCTGCTCTAAAACCTCTTGATGGTCTAGCAGCAGGAGCAGACAAGCTCTTTCTGACCTCGTACCTAAGACCAAAAGAAATACATAACCTCTTCTGAGGTGCTAAACAAACCTCGAGAGCGTCACTTCAAATGGTCAGTAGAAAGAAGCAGAAAAGAAGAGTGATGATGTATGAGCTGGTATAGGTAGGGAGTGTTGGTATCGCCTGAGAGGTATACCTAATGGTGGTGGATGTGAAGTATATGGTGCCTCGGCTCTCAGCCAGATCATAGCAGCTCGATATCCCAATAGATGAGTAGGACTAGCAGGTGGTGGTGGTGATACTGGTAATGGTGATGATACTGGTAGTAGTGATGATACTGGTAGTGGTGGTGAGTACGTATAGCAAGTAGTCTGTCAACCTCTTCCACAAGATCCAAAATGTTAGGTGCCTGAGCAATGATAGATTATCTAGACGTGACACGGTGTACAGGTTGGTGGGACAGAGTCGGCTAAACAGGTGCTCCTCCTCTCGTCCGTTCCTGTCGTCGGTACCCCCCCCCCCCCTCCTCACACATTGACACAAAACCCCCTCCTAGGACGGAAAGCACGAGGCTTAACACATAGATATCATCACAACACAATGGTGTACCTACTATAGAGAAAGTCTAAATAAAAAAAATAATCAAAATGGATACTATGTTGTTCATGACAAACCCAACTACAAGATAGAGAGTCCTTGGCATTACTAAAGTAATGTCATACACGAAACAAAATGATCCAAATACTAACAATCTCCAACAAACAAGTATCAAGCAAAACAATTAAAAGACCAAAAAAGACAACGTCCTACAACAATGCCTAAGCTCTTCTATCTTAGCACCATTAAGCTCACCTGAAAATGATGCTTAAAACGTCAACACAATGGTTGGTGAGAGACATAGGTTTAGGACAACAATAAAACTTTTAAAACCGAATTACTGTGATTATCAAAACAATAAAGGACAATTATGCAAAATATGAACTTATGCTAACATGCAATCCACATACTGGGTAGGAACGTTACCCCCGATCCATTACAACAACTGGGTAGGAACGTTACCCCCGATCCACTAATAGTCATGGAAAGGATCCAATACCCAATTCCAGACTCTTGGTACCGATAACACAATATCACAAGGAGTTGATCAGCTCCAAGGATCTTGCCTACATAAGTAGACGATAACACCACATTACCACTCGGGATAAATCCCAAGTCTTGCCTACATGAGTAGACGATAACACCAATATCACATTCAACATGCAACAATAAGTCATATAACAGTAACATATTGTCCATACACCATTAACCACATAATCACAGCATTCAAAACATCTTTAGATCACAAGCATCATTTTCATCCCAAAATGTAAAGACATTTAAAAATGGGACTATGAAACTCACCTGATTGCTAGCTCCAAATCCACAAACACTTCACAAATATCACGAACAATCTAAAAATATAAACACAAAATAAGTTACCATCAATTAGGCATTCATCCCAATATGATGTAACCTCAACTATGATGGATGCCTATGTGATCTATCATAGTCCTATACTTGTTTTATAACCTTATTAAATCTTACATTTACTATTTGCACCTAAACGTTACACTTCACACTTTCTGGTTTTACGCAGAATTTTACTCTCACTTGCGTGTCCTAAACGCACTACCTAAACATTCCCATAATTCAAACCAAAAATCACACATGTTCCCTTATGTGTTTACTAACTACCATGTGATTCCCAAGTGTCAATTACATACACAAGTACTCCTAAGAAAATCAAACTCCAAAACAGTCCCAATTCGGGTCTGATTGCGCACTAAAAAGTTTAGGCTTAAAAATCATACTTAGACTTCGAATTGATTAAATTACTTTGGTGGATCTTTAATAGACACATAATACTCAACTAATGTAGAAGGGATAAGTCTAATTAAAATTTTAAATAGGGTTTTCACTTCACACAACTTGACCTAAATCTGACCTAAAAACTCAGCCTTGACAACGAATATTGTTTGAATTATTTAAATACCTTCCACTCACTTTTAATTCATGAAACCTATGAGGTTTGAAAGTAGACTCTCTGTAGATAATTTTAGGCTTTTGAAAATCATTAAAAGCTTTCCGTATGATCAAGTTATGACCCTCGCAAGTTGACCCTTCAAAACTGCCAACTATTTAACTCCGAATTTACTAATCCTAAAACCCTAATTGCACATGATTAACTTCATTAATGATATAAAAAAACGATTTTAAAAGGTTAAAAACCTAAATTTACAGATTTCTACATGAACCCTAATTTATAAAACTAAATTTAAACCCTAATCCATCATAACTAAGTTACTAGAATTAAAACCAAACTATAATTAAAAGATCGGATCGTACCTTAAGATTAAACCAAGAAAATTTCTTCTCTTTTTTTCTCCTCTCTATGGCCGGTCGAACTATAGGTACTAGGGGTTAGGGATTTATGAATTATATTTATAGGCCTCCTAGTAGAGTTGTATGTCAAGTCTAATTAGTTTTAGATTATAACTAGGACTTTAATTACGTTTTTTTCTTTTTATTTACTAAAATTCGTTTTTACTATTCATGGGTAAAAAAAATATTTTTTTTCTTTTCTTTTATAAATTAATTAATTATCTTTATACCTTAAGTTTTATAAAAACCTAAGCTAATTTGTTAAACCATTTTACTTGAAAACTACTTTCTAAAAATAACTTTTCATTTCCAAATTTACTTTCTAAAAATAGAAAGTCTTCCAAAACTCTCATATTTTAACAAACTTATTTCTTTCACAAATGACACACTTCTCATTTTAATCCATCACCTAAATATCCACATATTAACCAAAACAATTCTCTCAAAATACCCAATCAATTCCATCATCACTATAAGTGACTAAAATGAAATTTCTCCATCAAATAACTCATTTCCCTTAACTTAACCTCTAAAACCTAAACTTATCATTAATTACTAACACAAAAATACGTATACGTATAATTACTTACACAATTAACGCGAAACCGCTTCGATCACCAAAATCATTTCCTTGTCACCAAAAGTGAACAAAATAAACTTTACAAAATTCAACACAAATCCAATCCCATTGAGACGATCACGCTCAATGGATTGATTATCCAATATCATATATCCCACACAAACACATATAGAACACATAAAATCATAAAATATCATAAACCAAACTTATAGAACGGATATTTAGGTCAACACTACGGTTTGACCAACCTGCTCAAGTCATGGTTGTCACAATGAAGTCCATTGTTATTCTTTCCCATTTTCATGTAGGAATCTCTGGTTGTATCCGTAATCCGAATGGCTTCTGACATTCTGCTTTAACTCTAGAGCATGTTAAACACTTGCCAACATACTCAGCGATGATTGCCTTCATATTAGGCCACCAATAGAGTTTATTTATATCCTGATACATCTTGTCAGAACCTGGGTGGATGAAATACTTTGATTTGTGGGATTCATGCATAATTAAGTCCCTCAAATTACCAAAGAGTGGTAACCAACTTTGATTCTTGATACATTGGGTTTCATCAGGACGTACTTCAAATGCTTTGTTCATTCTTCGTAGGTTCTCAGCTTCGATGTTTTCTTCTTTGATCGCCTCAGTTTAGGCTTTGAGGATTTGTGATGGTAATTTTGGGTAAAGGGTCATGACTAATGATCTAACTCGAAGTGGTTTGATTCATTCCTTCCGGCTCAAGGCATCTGCTACAACATTTGCCTTTCCATGATGGTAGCGAATCTCACAATCAAAATCTGCGAGTAATTCTAACCAACGGCGTTGTCTTATGTTCAATTCTTTCTGATCAAGAATATGCTGAAGACTTTTATGATCAATGAACACAATACACTTTGTGCCATACAGATAGTGTCTCTAAATTTTAAGAGTGAATACTACTGCTCCTAATTCGAGGTCATATGTGGTATAGTTTTCTTCATGAGGCTTAATTTGTCGGGATGCATATGCAATAACTTTTTCTCTTTGCATTAACACCGCTCCCAGTCCTTGATGTGATGCATCATAGTAAATGACAAAATCATCGTTTCCTTCTGGTAATGCTAAGATTGGAGCTTCACAAAGCTTATATTTTAGCAGTTGGAAGGCTGACTCTTAGTTTTCTCCGCAGATATACTTCTTGTTTTTCTGGGTTAATTCAGTCAAAGACTTTGCAATCTTCGAAAAACCTTCGATAAATCTCTGATAGTGACCGGTGAGTCCTAAGAATTGGCGTACTTTTGCGGGTATGGTAGGAGATGCCCAATTCTTAAATGCTTTAATCTTGGCGGGGTCAACGTGAATTCCTTGACTGTCAATCACATGCCCAAGAAATTGCACGATACTGATCCAGAAATCACATTTGGAGAACTTGGCATATAATTCCTCCTTTTTGAGTAATTC
>BQNB010126276.1:0-19628 GCA_026074375.1 Tanacetum coccineum
ACGTCACACTTAGGATCACAATGAGAGTGGCTTTCTTCTTTCCCTGAGTATGTTGTGCCAGATACTTTTTGTCTTCTGTAAAAGTATGGATGGATTGAGTGAATTCTTCCCACATCCTTTCCGCATAATCGATGTGAGCTTGATCGATGATGCCCCAAAGAATCTGCAACACTGGAGCTCTTGGCCTTTCAAACCCAAAAGTCTTTCCCGTAAGGCGCAGATTAATGATTGTCGTAAGTGCTCTCCATGGTTGGAACATGTCATTAGTTACGACATTTGATAAGTGTTTGATTTCTTTTGCATAACCCAGATCGTTGACAAAGTTGATAAGAGTATCCTAAGTTGGAGGGGAAGAAAAAACCTGGTTGTTGTTGACTGGCGTGATCTGAAGAGCATCTCTGAGTGTGTCTTTAGTGAGGTTGAACCATTGCTCATCCATTTGACACTTGTAACCCCCGTCGGTTCTGTCATAGAAAATAGTATCACAGAACTGCTGAATATAGATAGCTAGTATTGTCGAAGAGGCGGTAAACGCTCTGAAGAAGTTGGTATGCTTCAGAATGTCCACCGCAATCTTGTAGATTGGATTGCTTTGTGACTTTTTAGCATCCAGATAATAGTTGCTTTTCCCTATTGGCACACATCTAATGCGAGGCAGGATTTGTTCATCAGTGCGAGTGGGTGGTGCCACAACAGGTGCTTGTTCAACCGGAGCATTAACATCAACCATTATATCTGCACAGTCACATTCACAGAATGACGAGCATACAAATAGGAGATGTTAGATGTGAGTAGTTGCTCAGGAGTTAATCAGTTATGGCTTATATCTAGGAAAAGGACACCTAGATTAGATTATGGTGAAGGTCAATAATTGAAGACAACTCTTGAGGCAACGGAAGTTGACTCTTGTAAGAGAAGAATTAACACAATGACTAAACCATAAGACCCGATAACAGTTTACAAGCAATGAGAGACAAAACGCAATGGATACGTTACAATTAGCAAAACGCAATCAAAGGAATACTCAGGATCCAAAACGCAATGCAGCAAAACGCAATTATTATTTTATTAGAAAACTAGTCAAAACGCAGTAAAGGCAAAACGCAATCACACCAAACGTGTAACATTTCTCAATTTCATGTCATTGTATGACTCTATTAATGATCACTATTTATTTTAGTCCGGTACACGTTCACTTTTAATATTTACCTACAACTTAAATCGCGTAGACTAAAAATAATCCATGAATGTAAACGGTCGTTAAATAAATTAAGGTTTACATCAACCAAGTAAGAAACAATTATTAAAAAGATAATTATGTACTTTACGAATTGTGTATTTATTGGTCACGTAAAAGGGTTACGTTTCGCAATAAAATACATTTAGACACACCTCGGAAATACCTAGACTTACCTAGACTCGAACTAATACCCACTTTTACCACCTTAACCTAAAAATAAATCAATTTGGTGTACATAAACCACAAGGGGGCCGGTTATACACTAGGTGCACATAAACCAACTAGAAATCTTCATTCTTGATCTTTAAGTACATGTACATCCCCTTGGTAATTAATATGTGTCCTAATGGTCTCCTAAAGGGCTAATACACAATGGATAATGACTTGCTTGACTCCCTTGCCTTGTTTAGCCGCGACAATACACACACACATACTACACAAATCCATAAGATTTGCTAGCTAAGCCAAACCTTGTACAAATATTTAGTCATTAAGAGTGGTACTTGAGTGGTTTAGCATAAAACCATGTGTGGCTAACTAGAAAACCCCTAAACCACTTCCTAGGGCACGGTTTGGTTTTGTTTAGGACTAAGAAGAGTTAACTAGCTTCCTTGCCTATAAATACTCTCATAATCTTACCATTTTGCACTCTTGCAAACTCACATACACCTTAAACTCTCTCACACAACAAAACATATATTATTTCTCTTGTTTGGGTCACAAACCGCGAGCAAACACCCTCATACTCTCTCCCAAACACACAAACAACACAAAAGCATTCATAACAAGGACGTAAGAGGGGATACACGAGCCAAGATCGGGCCATTTGATAAGTTGGGTTATAGGATTGGGTTATACGACTTGGGTTAACTTCACGACACGTCTTCAAGGCTCTAGGACCTTTTGAAAGTCGCATACAACTCATAATATATATATATATATATATATATATATATATATATATATATATAAGTGGTGCACTAGATTAAAACGCACATGATAAACGTAAAATGAACGTGTAATGAGCACATTGGTTTCGTTTAATAACTTGCGTGGTGATAAAAATGTAAAAGCTAACGCAAACATTAACCTTGATACATAAATATGGACCACGACATAAGTAATAAACCTTGTTCGCGAATTAATAATGAAACCATGCGTAAACGTTTGTTGTAAACATGACGCGGTAGTGTGGAAACATATATACGACATTAATGAACGTTTGCATGTTATGGATCGCGATTAGGAAATGCTAGACACATTGTTTTGGTACTAGGCGATTTAACGAAACCATATGAAACCTTTAATAAACCATCGACCCTTCCTTGACTTCGCGACCCATCTTCGTGAGCCCACAAGACCCATAAGCCACAAATAAGACTAGGACCAACTAGGTTAATTATAGGCTTAAGCGGCTTATAAATTTATATGAGCCAAGATAAGCTATGGACTCTAAGAATCAAGCCCGAGACCACTAGGAACCCTTTTTATCGGGCTTCTATCCGAGCCCCCCCCACCATGCCCAACAGTGGGGCCCACAAGTAACAATAAGCTCAACGAGGCCCAAATCAAGCCCAACGACCACTAATAAGCATTGAACAGCTTATTTGAGAACTTATACGAAGTAAGGGGCTTATTGAAATACCATTGGGCCGGAAACAATGCTAATTAATCCATGTGTTTCCTTAATGGGCTTCCTAGCCCACTAACAGGCCTCATACAAATGAATAAGCTCATAATAAGCTCATGGCAGCTTATTGGTAAATCTTATGAGAGCTCGTTAAGCCTAATAGACTTGAATGCACTTAATGGACCCCAATGGGCCCAACGGAACACCTTAAAACCCTATCCGGGCCTTAACAAGCCCAAGCCGGCCCAATAGAAATGCTTATTAGCTTATTTTGAATAAGCTGAAATAAAAACAGTTTGTTTGGGCTTAATACAAGTTGGAATGAGCTAGCAAAGCCCATAAACCCATAAGGGTGTTTGACGAGTACACTATTGGGCTTTCGGGCCCAATAAGCTCAAAATAAGCCAAAATAAGCTCGCTGAGCTTATTGGCAGCTTATTAGTTATAACTGGATTTGTTAAACGTGTTGGATCTATTAAAAACTAGTTGGGATCATTAAAAACTCATTTTGGACCTTAATGGGCCCAAACCGGCCCATTAAGCCTAAATAAGCTCGAATGGAGCTTATTTATAAGCCGATTGATTTTCGCGGCTTAATTAAACTTAAAAAGTCGTTTTGTCACTTGTTGGGATTTAATTGGAGTAAAAATGCAATTTTTACAAAGCCGAAGGACTAAAAGTGTAAATTTACAAACTATGGGGTAAAAACTGTCAATTATTAAAGTTGACAAGTCCAGGGACTGTTTTTGTCAATTCCGGAAACTTAGGGGCTGTCTCAAGCTTATAAGGACATAAAATGTAAACTTGTAAGGTTTAGGGACTAAAGGTGTAATTAATGAAACTTGGAGGTTTAAAATGTAAATAAAGTATATTTATAAACCTAGGGGCTATTTTGTATTTATAAGAAACCTAAGGGTATATTTGTGAACAAAAATGAATTAATGAAACACTTAACGAATTGGTCGAATATTAAGATGTTCGGACATTGAACGGGTTTAATTAACAACTTAATAAATAAGTATATTTATTAACAATGATTTCGCGTTTCTCGAGAACCATAGATATTGTAAATACAATAACCATGTGCACCACCACGTAAGTGATAACGGTATATATAAACTTAAAATGGAATTTAGTTTATACAATGAGTCGTTAGCTTAAATGTGTAAACTAAGACATGACGTTAAACTTACTAGTACTTGTCTGTTGTGACCAACCCTATTGGGCCCCTCACTTGGATATTTATTATCATTCAGAGAACTACCTGCTAAGGTGAGTTCATAGCCCCATGTTTTAATGTTATTTAAATGATTTACATCTTTGGGGTGAGAACATGCTTTCTTTTACAAATTGGACGAAAGTGTACATTTTATACAACGTTCAAGTGTTTGCCTAAGTAGCGATAACCCATTGAGCCCCCTTATCAAGAACTGTTGAGTTTGCATTTGTTTGTAGTTGGGAACTGCATTGTGTGAGCGCGAATGTTATAAATAGATCTACTTGGGATTGACATCCCCATTCGGGTGACTAGCTATCACCGGGAGCGAACAACATAGCATGTTGGATGAGGGGTGTTTCGGGTTAGAACATCATTCACGGGCATTCATTGGCACTTTATTGCATTCATACATGTCGAGCTTCAGTGTCATGAGCTTAGTAAAACGTGACCACTTTTTATGAGGTTTGCATGTGTTGCTAAATCATACACTTGGAAATCTTGCGGTCCTACTATTGATCTACATAAACCTATGAATTCACCAACATTATGTTGATGTTTTTAAGCATGTTTTTCAGGTCAATAAGGCACGAGGTGCGATGATACATTGGGAGTCAATAATGAAAGAGTCAACACTTAAGATTTGGGGTCTTATTACATTTTGGGAAAATTGTTATAAACCGAAATCTTTATTTATATCGTTGAACAAACTTGAAGCCATGGGCTTATGTAACAAACAAGTATTTTTGTTAATCCAATGTATCTTTATTTTTCAAACGACACTTTTAGTAGTCGTTCTCAGAATCTTGTGCTATTGATCCATAAATGTAACGCCCTCGGATATTCAAACATTCCGCTGCGTTCTCAGATTTGAGGGTGTTACATATTGGTACCAGGGCCAAGGTTATAGAGAACCAGGTCAAAAGTTTTTGTCTGGACTATAACCATTTTCAAAACTGTTTTCACAAATGGGATTTTGCGAGGGACATACATGCATTACTTGTTTACATCTAGCGCATATATGCTTACATGACATGCATTGCTTTAGCATTAGTAGGGTACTAAGTGCTTACCTAATTAATATACGTGTACATAAATGATATTACGTATATTACTATAAGATCTTTAAAGCCTTACAGGCATATCATACCGATCTTTCCTATAAGTAATACTTATATAAGTTATTTTGCTTTTTGTAATAATCATGTCTTCTGCGACATCTGCTGTCACCAACACTTCCGTCTACACCGACTCTGAGCCTGGCAGAGCCTTCTGGGGAGCCGATGATGAGGAGGTACCGGAGGGAGGCATTCCACGAGTCATCATACTAGGATACGACGAACTCCCGCTACAGCCAGTAGCCCCACAGACACCACCAGTTCCTCAAGACAAGGATGAGCGTGAGCCTATGTTCGTACAGGCACATGATCCTGACTACGTGCCAGAGCCTATATACCCTGAGTATATACCATTGGAGGAGGACCATGAGTTTCCGGCTGAGGAGCAGCCATTACCTCCTATTGATTCACCTACTGCTGAGCAGCCGGGGTTTGTTAGGGCTTCCGAATATGTTACTGAGTCAGATCCCTAGGAAGGATCCAGAGGAGGACGAGTGAATGAAGAGAATAAAGGAGGTCCGGTTGACTATCCTAATGGATAGGGGAGATAATGGAGATGAGGAATTAACGGCAATATCATCTAGGGTTTAACAGCCAGATGAATGAGAGATTGAGGATGATGAGGAGGAGGAGGAAGAGCACATAGCTCTGGAACAGAGCCTGTTATACCACCACCCCCCACTGACATTACTATTGGGGCTAGGATTACCGTCCGACCCCAGACTTTCATATCCCTTCCACCAGAGGCAGAGGTTGAGAGACTTCTGACCATAACTACTCCATCACCATCACCACCTATCTCACTATCACCACCCTCTCCAGGGGAGCTCCTTGCTAGGTGCCCAGCCCCACATGCACATTCACCACCCTTACCACCATCATCTGGGTGTCCAACCCAAATCTAGACACTCAGGATAGCATCCACTCAGGCTCTCATTGATGCAGTCACTACCGCATTACCATCACCTTCACTACCACCACTACCACCATCTCTATCCATACCACTACCTGTTGACCGTAGGGATGATGTCCCCGAGTCTGAGCAACCTCCCCGCAAGAGGTTTTTTATTTTGTCTCCACTATAGGCACCCAGAAAAATGATATCGAAGAGAGTTCTACTGCTAGACCTACCAGAGGTCGAGGGATAGATTATGGATTTGTTAGCACGATAGATGTTGAAGAGGCGACAGGGGATTAGAGATGTTGGGTACGGGATTAGGGATACTTGGGTAGATCTGGCAGAGGCAGTTCCAGAGATAGCACCTATGACCGTAGGAGAGGTCAACACAAGGGACAAAGAAGCTTGCTGAGTAAATAAAGGAGGGAGTAGTGGTGCCAGGCAAGAACGAAGTGACCTCCATGAGCGGGATACACAGGGACTTATATGCTCTACAAAGGATGCTCCAGGAAAGTAGGATCGTATAACATAGTCGAGCGATATAGGTACTTGCAAGCGGGTCGATTAACTTATGGGGATAGGGATTACTCACATCAGGAGACAGTAAGGCAGATGGTGGAAGTAGGATGCCTATGCTTCCCGAGAGGCTTAGGCTCACTCGATAGGATTGAGCCAGGCGACTCATCAAGAGCTTCAGACCCATCGTGATCATGTGTATGCACCAATGAGAAACCCAGCTTCAGGCTCACCAATACAACAGCTGACAGCTGCAGAGTACTCTTCATTCAGAACACAGCATCATTACACAGACACGCTTTCAGATGTAGCAGGCTGAGTCTAGGCATCGCTTCGAGAAGACTGATCGTAGCGCCAAGACCCAGATGGTAGAGACCCAGTCCGAGTCATCAGAGATATGAAGCGAAGAATGAGCGACCATGCAGACTGAAGTTTTAGCACTACAAGAGCAGCAGAGGAGAGCTAGACATCCAGGACCAGAGGCTAGGATTCCAGATCACCAGGATGCTTTTGGGGTGCCCGACCGCCACAAAAAGTGATTTATGTTATTTTAATCTGAAGTCCATTGACATGCATGTATAATTATTAAGGGTTTACAAATGTTCCCCGCTAGCATAGCCTTAGATATTTTGTATTGTATTATGTGTACTCCGACAACTATTTCATGTAAAATTTTCAAAGTTATGAATGAAATAGATGTGTTACTTTGTACTATATACCTCTCTTGTATTGATTATCTCATCTATATTAATAATATATTCCATGTCATATAACCTCAGGTTTTTGTGCTTATTGTGATCTAGATCAAAATCATGGCACCTACAACCAGAAGAGGACCAAATACCCCTGTTAACGACACCAACCCAAACAACATGACTCTAGAATCCATCCAAGCAATGATCGACCAAGCTCTTTTGTGAAACTCCACCAATGGGGATGGAAGCCACAGTTTACACAGGGATAACCGAAGGAACGTGCAAACTGCGTGCCCTTGTTTTTACGCTGACTTCATGAAGTGTCAACCTTTGAACTTCAAGGGGGCTGAAGGCGTGGTTGGTTTAACTCGATGGATTGAAAAGATGGAGTCAGTTTTCAATATCAGTGGTTGTGCTATTGAGAATCAAGTAAAGTTTACCACACAGCACTACTGTAAGGTAGCATAGCTTTGACTTGGTGGAATGGTCAGATAAGAACCTTAGGTCCAAAGGCATATGCAATGACTTGGGAAGTACTTAAGAAAAAGATGACGGACAAGTATTATCCGCAAGGTGAAATCAAGAAATTAGAGATCGAGCTGTGGAACCTAAAGGTCAAGGGAAACGATGTTCCACCATACACTAAATGTTTCCAAGAGTTAACCCTGATATGTACCAAGTTTGTGGCCAATGAAACCAAGAAGGTTGACAAGTACATTAGTGGACTTCCTGACAACATTTATGGGAACGTCAAGTCTGCCAGATCCAAGACATTGGATGAGACTATTGAGTTGGCTAATGACTTGATGTATCAGAAACTTCGCACCTACGCGGAAAGGCAATCTGACAACAAGAGGAAGGCTGATGATTCATCCAGAAACAACCATGGTCACCAACAGCAACCCTTCAAGAGGCAGAATGTCGCCAAAGTCTACAACATGGGGAAAAGCAAAAGGAAGCTTTATGGGGGATCTCTGCCCAAATGCACCAAGTGCCAACCATCACCCACATGTCCCTGCAACCACGTGCCACAATGGCAACAAAATAGGCACTTTGCTCGCGATTGCAGGAAAACAGGTAAAACACAAAAGGGGGGGGGGGGGGGGGGGGGGGGGGGGGGGGGGGGGTGGGGGGATACTGGTAACTAACAAAATGTTCTAATTTACTCAGAAGGGCAATGGGGAAGCCCCCAAGGGAAATGGTTGTTTCGAGTGTGGAGCTCCAGGACATTTCAAGAGAGATTGTCCTAAGCTGAAGAATAAGGATAGAGGAAGTGGGAATGCACAAGGCTGGGTTTATGCAGTTGGGAATGCAGAAAAGAAGGGAAATGTACCGGGAAACCCTGATGCCAATGTCGTCACGGGTACGTTCCTCTTAAATAACCACTATGCATCTATCTTATTCGACACTGGTGCCAATAGAAGTTTTTATTTCCAACTGCATTTATCCCTTGATAACATCGCCCCCAACTACATAAGAAAATTGTTACGATGTCGAATTACTGATGGGAAATTAGTTGTCGGTAGACACTAATACGAGGTTTGGACCTTAAATTTCTTAGACCATCCATTCAACATAGGATCTAATGCCCGAGAACAGGGTAGTTTTTTTCGATGTCAATCTTATCGGTATGGGACAGTTTTAAGAAGATGTCACGCCCGTGATCGTGGTGCTATGAGAAACTTGTTCAAATTCCCTACGGGAATAGAACCATTAGACTTTTCGTGGCATAACTGAAAGTAGCAACGAAAGAGAATCCTCCCGGTTGACCAGTTATCTCAATGATCAAAAAAGCTCAAGAGTACATGGCCAAAGGATGCTAGGTCTTTTTAGCACAAATATCCGCCAAGAAAGAGGAGGACAAGTCAGAAAGGAAACAGATAAAGGACGTACCAATCGTCCAATATTTTCCCGAAGTATTTCCCGAGGACTTGCCAGGTCTTCCTCCAGCTCGACCAGTGGAATTCCAAATCAACTTAATTCCTGGAGCCGCACCCATAGCCCGAGCACCGTATCGATTGGCCCCATCCGAAATGAAGGAATTATCAGAACAATTACAAGAACTTTCAGACAAGGGATTCATAAGGCCTAGTTCCTCACCTTGGGGAGCCCTGGTCTTATTTGTCAAAAAGAAGGACGGGTCATTCAGGATGTACATCGACTACCGTGAGTTAAATAAACTAACAATGAAGAATCGTTATCCACTTCCGAGGATCGATGATTTGTTTGATCAACTTCAAGGATCCAGTATTTATTCGAAGATAGATCTGAGATCAGGATATCACCATCTTAGAGTGTGAGAGCAAGACATTCCAAAGACAGCAATGAGCAATCAAACTCGGATAAGGCCATTACGAGTTTCCAGGTTATGCATATTCGGACTGACAAACGCACCTGCGGTATTTATTGGACCCAGAACCCAGTATGCCAAGCCTTACTTGAATAAGTTCATAATTGTCTTCATCGAAGACATACTTATCTATATCACAAGAAAACGAAAGAGATCAAGAAGAACAAACACCTTTAAAGCATTTTGGAATGCTTAAGAAAGAAAATTGTAATGCAAAGTTTTCACAAAATGCGAATTTTGGATTCCGAAGGTACGATTTCACAGACATGTCATTGATAGTAGAGGCATACATGTGGATCCAGCCAAGATAGAATCCATGAAAGATTGGGTTTCCTCCCCCAAGACACCAACGGAGATTCGCCAATTTTTACTATCGAAGATTTATCGAAGGATTTTCAAAGATTGCTAAGTCAATGACGAAACTTACTCAGAAAGGAATCAAGTTCGACTGGGGAGAAAAGGAAGAGAACGCTTTTTAGTTAATAAAGTAGAAGCTGTGCAGTGCACCAATTCTGGCTTTACCTGAGGGAAGCGAAGACTTTGTGGTCTACTGTGATGCGTCACACAAGGGTTTAGGTGCTGTGCTAATGCAGAGAGAGAAGGTGATTGCCTATTCCTCTCAACAACTAAAAGTTCACGAGAAGAACTACACCACTCATGATTTAGAGCTTGGGTCGGTAGTGTTTGCCCTAAAGATATGGAGACACTATCTATACGGAACCAGATGCATCATGTTCACCGACCATAAAAGCTTACAACACATTCTCAATCAGAAGGAGCTTAACATGAGGCAACGCCGTTGGCTAGAATTACTGAGTGACTACGATTGTGATATTCGTTATCATCCAGGGAAGGCAAACGTAGTGACCGATGCGCTGAGCCGCAAGGAACGGATTAAGCCACTGCGGGTTCGAGCCTTAGTTATGACAATTGGTTTGGATCTCCCCAAACGAATATTAGAAGCTCAGATCGCAGCCCAGAGACCAGAGAATCTCGTGAATGAAGATGGTAGGCGTTATGAACCGATAGGGATATACCCAGGAAAGAATGGAACTCTAGCGTGCCGATTGAACACTAATGTTTACACACAAAGCAGAGTTGGATACCTTGCTATCTGAAGACTATTAAGAAACCGTGATTATCCACGAGTCCCACAAGTCAAAATATTCTATCTTTCCTGTTTCCAAAAAGATGTACCAAGAAGTGAAGAATTATATGGTGCCAAACTAAGAAGGCCTGACATCGCTACGTAATGTTAAGCAAATTCCCAGACATATGTAAGGGTCAAGGCCGAACATCAAGGCCATCGGGAATTGCTAGTACAACCAGAAATACCCCGATTGAAGTGGATAAATATCAACAATGGGATTTTATCACCAAACTTCCTAGGATCGTCACAAAGGTTTTACACCATCTTGGTGATTGGGATAATGACTTACAAAATCTGCTCACTTCTTGCCAATAAGGGAGAATGATCCATTGGACAAGTTGGCAAGGTTGTACCTGAACAGGATAGTGGCAAGACACGGGATACCTGCCTCAATTATCTGTGATCGTGACGGAAGATTCACTTCAAATTTTTGGAGATCATTTCAGAAAGCTTTGGGTACAGTATAGTTAGCAATGAGCACGTGCGTATCAATCTAGATAACTGACTGGCCAGAGCGAGTAAACCATTCAAACAGCTAGAGGACATGCTACGTGCTTGCGTGATCAATTTTGGCAAAGAGTTTGGGTTAAAGCCATTTTCCATGGCCGAGTTTTCATACAACAACAGTTATCACGCTAGCATAAAGGCCGCCCCTTATGAGGCACTGTATGGTCGAAAATGTCGATCACCAGTGTGCTGGGCCGAGGTTGGGGAAGCCCAACTGACTGGCCCGGAATTAATCCAAGAAACAACAGAAAAGATCGTCCTGATCAAGCAAAGGATGCAAGCTGCACAGGATCGACAAAAGAGCTACGCTGATCGGAAACGAAAGCCGATGGAGTTTGAGATTGGGGACAGAGTTATGCTCAGGTTCTCAACCATGGAAATGAGTGTCCCCGTAACGGTTTGGTAAGCGGGGCAAGATGAACCCGAGATATGTCGGACCTTTCAAGGTGTTAGCAAAAGTTGGGAAAGTTGCCTACAGGCTGGAACTTCCTCAAGATTTGAGCAGAGTTCACCATACCTTCCATGTGTCTAATCTGAAGAAATGTTTACGCTACGAACCATTAGTCATCAGTTTAGAAGGAATTCATGTTGACGATAAGCTCCAGTTTATGGAAGAGCCCTGAAATCCATGGAACGGGAGTATTCAAACCGATATGAAGCGAAAGCCGAGGAAAACCATTTGTTAAGGTATCGCTGAACTCAAATTGGGGCCCTGAGTTCACCTAGGAATGCGAAGATTCGTTCAAACAAAAAATAACAACCAAACTTTCACAAAAGCCGCTTCGTCATCTACTACAATGTCTTAAGCTTTTGGAGGACAAAGCTCTTTTTAACGGGTGGAGAACTGTAACATTTCTCGATTTTATTTTTTTTCATGTCATTGTACGACACTATTAAATGATCACAATTATTTTATTCCGAAACGCGTTTACTTTTTTACAGTTTTTCCCCTTTTAAGATAAATCACGTAGACTACAAATAATCCATGAATGTAAACGGTCGTCAAATAAATTGAGGTTTACATCGATCAAGTAAGAAATAATTATTAAAAAGATAATTATGTACTTTACGAATTGTGTATTTATTGGTCACGTAAAAAGGGTTACGTTTCGCAAACAAATACATTTGGACACACCCCGGAAATACTTAGACTTACCTAGACTTAAACCAATACTCACTTTTAACCCGTAAACACCAAATTTGTATAATTATTTTGTGTACAAGCCAAAAGGGCGAATAAAATTTGTTTATCACCATAAACAAATCGTCCCATGTGGATTTATAGCTAGCAAAAATCAGCTAAGGATCCTTAAAGTACTAGTACTAATCCTAGGTAATTAATATGTGTCCTAATGGTCTCCTAAAGGGCTAATACACAATGGACAATGACTTGCTTGACTCCCTTGCCTTGGTTAACCGCGGCATATGCATGTATATGCACAAATCTTTGAGATTTTTCTAATCTAACTCAATCTTGTACATCATGCAAGTCATTAAGAGTGGTACTTGGGTGGTTTAGCCTAAAACCATGAGTGAGTAACTAGAAACACCAAAAACCACCTCATGGAGCTCGTGTATAGTTAAGTAAGGACCAAGAAGAGTTAACTAGCCTATTGCCTATAAATACTAACATAAACTCACCCTATTACACTCTTAACAACACAATCACTTGAACCATAAACACATATACTCTCCACCTTTGTTCTCTACTTATTCGGGTCACAAACTCACCCACATAATTTGTTTCGGACCAACGAAGATCCACAAGGGTTTACACGCTAAGGGTTAGCATTTCCATACGTCCACAAGTCGAAACCAAGACGCTAGGACCCTTGTAAGTCGCACTTGAACTTTTAAAATGTGTTATGCGTGGTCCTTTCTTGATAACTAGTTACATGACACGTACATATATATATAAGTGGTGCACTAGATTAAAACGCACATGATAAACGTAAAATGAACGTGTAATGAGCACGTTGGTTTCGTTTAATAACTTGCGTGGTGATAAAAATGTAAAAGCTAACGCAAACAATAACCTTGGTACATAAATATGGACCACGACATAAGTAATAAACCTTGTTCACGGATTAATAATGAAACCATGCGTAAACTTTTATTGTAAACATGACTGGATGGTGTGAAAACATATATACGACATTAATGAACGTTTGCATGTTATGGATCACGATTAGGAAATGCTAGACACATTGTTTTGGTACAAGCATTTAACGAACCATATAGAAACTAATAAACCATTCGGATAGACCTCTTGGACTTCGGCGACCAACATCTCGTAAGCCCCACAAGGGATGGCATCCATAAAAGCCTCAAATAAGCTAGGAAAAACGGCTTAATTTAAGAGCTTAAGGCGTCTTATAAAGATTTATTATGAGCCTAAGATAAGCAAGTGGACTCCAAGAAATCAAGACCGAACAACTAGAAGAACCCTACCGGGCTTCTATCGAGCCCAACAGGCCCAACAGTGGGGCCCACAAGTAACAACAAGCTCAACGAGGCCCAAATCAAGCCCAACGACCACTAATAAGCATTGAACAGCTTATTTGAGAACTTATACGAAGTAAGGGGCTTATTGAAATACCATTGGGCCAAAAACAATGATAATTAATCCATGTGTTTCCTTAATAGGCTCCCTAGCCCACTAACGGGCCTCATGCAAACAAATAAGCTCATAATAAGCTCATGGCAGCTTATTGGTAAATCTTATGAGAGCTCATAAAGCCTAATAGACTTAAATGTACCTAATGGACCCCAATGGGCCCAACGGAACACCTTAAAACCCTATCCGGGCCTTAACAAGCCCAAGCTGGCCTAATAGAAATGCTTATTAGCTTATTTTGAATAAGCTGAAATAAAAACGGTTTGTTTAGGCTTAATACAAGTTGGAATGAGCTAGCAAAGCCCATAAACCCATAAGGGTGTTTGACGAGTACACTATTGGGCTTTCGGGCCCAATAAGCTCAAAATAAGCCAAAATAAGCTCGCTGAGCTTATTGGCAGCTTATTAGTTATAACTGGAATTGTTAAACGTGTTGGACCTATTAAAAACTAGTTGGTATCATTAAAACTCATTTTTGACCTTAATGGGCCCAAACCGGCCCATTAAGCCTAAATAAGCTCGAATGGAGCTTATTTATAAGCCGATAGATTTTCGCGGCTTAATTAAACTTAAAAAGTCATGTTGTCACTTGTTGGGATTTAATTGGAGTAAAAATGCAATTTTTACAAAGCCGAAGGACTAAAAGTGTAAATTTACAAACTATGGGGTAAAAACTATCAATTATTAAAGTTGACAAGTCCAGGGACTGTTTTTGTCAATTCCGGAAACTTAGGGGCTGTCTCAAGCTTATAAGGACATAAAATGTAAACTTGTAAGGTTTAGGGACTAAAGGTGTAATTAATGAAACTTGGAGGTTTAAAATGTAAATAAAGTATATTTATAAACCTAGGGGCTGTTTTGTATTTATAAGAAACCTAAGGGTATATTTATGAACAAAAATGAATTAATGAAACACTTAACGAATTGGTCGAATATTAAGATGTTCGGACATTGAACGGGTTTAATTAACAACTTAATAAATAAAGTAGAAATTTAATAACAATGATTTCCGCGTTTTCACGAGAACCATAGATATTGTAAATACAATAACCATGTAGCACCACCACGTAAGTGATAACGGTATATATAAACTTAAAATGGAATTTAGTTTATACAATGAGTCGTTATACTTAAATTTGTAAAACAAGACTTGACCGAACTCTTAGTGTACTTGACGGAGTGATCCACTTCTCACAATGGATATTTATTATCATTTCAGAAGAACTACCTTGCTAAGGTGAGTTCGTAGCCCCATGTTTTTAATGTTATTTAAGAAAATGATTTACATCTTTGGGGTGAGAACATGCGTTGTTTTAACAAATTATGAACGCAAGTGTACATTTTTATACAACGTTCACCGCTGCGTGTTTGCCTAAAGTAGCTATAAACCCATAGAGTGCCCATTATCATGAACATTTAGATTCATAGTTGTAAGTTGCGAACGCATTGTGTGAGCGTGAATGTTTATGATAGATCTTTTGAGATTGACAAAAATCCCCGTTCGGCGTGATTACTATCACTCTTCTGAACGAACCGTAACCATGACGGATTAGATGTTGCGGGTTAGAACATCATTCACGAGCAATGTTGGCAATTTATTGCATTCATACATGTCGAGCTTCAGTGTCATGAGCTTAGGAAAAACTTGACCACTTTTTATGGAGGTTTGCATGTGTTTGCTAAATCATAACACCTTGGAAATCCTTTGTGGTCCTACTATTGATCACATAAACCTATGAATCACCAACCTTATGTTGACGTTTTTTAAGCATGTTTTTAGGTCCAATTAAGGCACGAGGAGCGATGAAACATTGGGAGTCAATAATGGAAAGAGTCAACACATAAGATTTGGGGGTGCCCCTTAATTACATTTTAGAATATTTATTATAAACCGAAATCTTTATTTATATCGTTGAACAAACTTGAAGCCATGGGCTTATGTAACAAACAAGTATTTTTGTTAATCCAATGTATCTTTATTTTTCAAACTACACTTTTAGTAGTCGTTCTCATAATCTTATGCTATTGATCCATAAATGTAACGCCCTCGGATATTCAAACATTCTGCTGCGTTCTCAGATTTGAGGGTGTTACAGAATACTTGGGTATTAAAGAGAAGGTATTAAAGAATGAAGAGGATAAAGAAGTTTGTGAAATTTGGGGTTTTAATTCTTAAATCATTTTTTTATTGAAACCCTAATTTTTAAAAACCTCAAAAGTTGATGATGAATACGAAGTGTAATCACAGTAAAGGTGATATGAACGTAGAAGCTAAGAGTTTGAGTTCAGGTTCTTGTGGAAAGTTTATTGAAGTGGTTATCATGTTAATACTGATTCAAAGTTACTATTGCTTCATACATGGTTACTACTGCTCTACAAATGTTAATACTGCTAGTTAGTAGTTAATACTGCTAGTTAGTAGTTAATACTGCTAGTGTATTTTTACTACTGCTCGACAAAAGTTAATACTGCTAGTTAGTAGTTACTACTGCTAGGGTATTTTTACTACTACTCAACCATTAGTGTTGCTCTTCATTGTTACTATGCTTGGGCTTAGAAAAATTACTACTGCTAGTTTTGTTCGTTATTAGATAAAGACACAGTTTGAATCTCAGATTGGATCAGATAGAAAAAGGCTATTATTTTTGGGATTAATTGTAAGAATTGATTACGGAGACAATTGTTTATCACTTATTTGGAGTTGAAGTAGAATTTCACGAGTGAGTGTTCTTATCATATCTTAATGTCGAGTTTGGTTGGATTATGACTTTGAAGATAACTTGTTCGAGCTTAAAATTGATGTTTACGAAGACTTGTCAAATCTAGCAATATGTAATCTACAAACTTTTGGTGCTCAATAAAGCACATTTTCTTATTTCTTTAATAGGAGATTACGTTATAGTGCTTCAGCGTCTCATTTAGATGAGAATTTGTCAAGAGATTGAGGTATTACTTATACTTCAAGTAATTACTATGATATTGGAGTCACGTGATAGTACAAGACTAAGACATAAGTTTGGGTTATTCTACTATAGCATTCAGTTTTGTAATAACAGAGTTTTCATCCATCAGTAATCATTAGATAGAGCCAACAGATTTAGAGATTCAAGAGATGGTTAACGTATTGGTTTTCAGGGAAGCATATGAAAAAGTGTTAACCATTTGGATATTTTACGTGCACCATTGATGGGAAGGTTTTGATCTTACCTACTGTAAGTCATATTACTGCTAGTATTTTAAATGTTTTCTACCTACCTTGCTCGAATTCATTATCTTATTATGCGTCATGAAAGGTAATTTGAGACATTGGAAAGCTTGGATTAGAAGTGTAATATATGGTTTGTAGTTGTAAAGATCAAAGTTGCATAAGGTTACAGTCCCCTAATGGATAATGACAAAAAGGGGAAGATGTTACAAAGATGATATTATTTACAACTTATTGTGTATGGTGGCATAGCATGGCAAGAAAATCTTAAGTTAAGGGGAAGATTGAAGATTGTTTCATTCAGATTTAAAGATGATGATTGCTGAAGATTAAGCTATAATGTATCATCTTGGAATCAGTTTACTGTTTGTTTTGTCATCATCAAATAGGGGAAGATTGTTGAAATTATTGATTTGATGATAAAAAAGAACTTGCTTAAAAAGATAAAGAATAAAACAAAAGGATCAAAGTCAATAATATGGAATTCTATAAAAGATGGAGGATTCTAAAAGATTTGCTTATAAGATAAAGATCAAAGATTAGGAAAGATTGAGTTTCCTAATACAATTAAGATTCCTTTGTAAGTCTTATACTCAATGTTATTTTCAAGGTTTTACATTCATACAAGCCCCAATTCTATATGATCAGTATAGAACGGTTACCTAACTGTAACAGGGTCAAAGATACTTTGACCTTGAGGCTAAACCACACATAGACGTCTACATCTTTAAAACATACACATAAACTATGTCTAGGGATCTCTTTATATAGAGAGTCCATAAGACTTACAAAGGAATCTTAATTGTATTAGGAAACTAAATCTTTCCTAATCTTTTATCTTTATCTTTTAAGTAAATCTTTTAGAATCCTTCATCTTTTGTAGAATTCCATATTGTCAACTTTGATCCTTTTGTTTCATTCCTTATCCTTTTAAGCAAGTTCTTTTGTATCATCGAATTAATAATTCCCAACAATCTTCCCCTATTTGATGATGACAAAACAAACACTGATTCCAAGATGATCCATAGTAGCTTAATCTTCATCAATTTTCATCTTAAAATCTGATATTCAATAAATGAAACAAACATCCACTTAACTTAAGATTTCGTTTGAACATGCCACCACACTCAATAAGTTGCAAATCATCATCATCTCTGTAACATCTTCCCCTTTTTGTCATTATCCATTAGGGGACTATGAACTTATGCAACTTTGTTCTTTACAACCACAAACCGTATATCACACTTCTAATCTAAGCTTTCCAAAATATCAAATTACCCTCCATGACGCATAATAAGATAAATGAATTCAAGCATTAGAAACTTAAACTAACATTAGTAATAATGACTTACCAGTAGTAAGAATCAAAACCTTCCCCTCAAGTGGTGCATGTAACATATCCAAATGGTTAAACACTTTATCATATGCTCTGATACCACATGTTGAGAATCGTTTAGCTCGAGTTTGTTTAGAACTTTTCTAGGATCAAAAATAACAAAGTATTGATACGCAATGGAATTTAAATAAAGAACAATGTTATTTTCAAGGTTTTACATTCATACAAGCCCCAATTCTATATGATCAGTATTATATCTATAAGTAGACCCGCAATCTCTGACAAAATCCCTTGACTAGAAATAATGAGACACTGAGCATACAACGCAACTCTTTAAGTGATAGCAGTGCGCATTGAGCACCAAAAGTTTGTAGATCACACATTGCTAGATTTGACAAGTCTTCGTCAACATCGTTTTTAAGCTCAAACAAGCTATCTTTAAAGTCATAATCCAACCAAACTCTGCTTTAAGATATGATAAGAACACTCACTTGTGAAACTCCACTTCAATGTCAAATGAACAATAAAGTATTATCCCCGTAATCACCTTTTGCAATTAACTCCAAAAATATAGCCTTTTTTTGTTTTGTTTGAGATCCTTCAATCCAACCGAGAACAAAATGTGTGTGTTATCCGATATTTGTCAAAACTAACAGACCTAGTTTTTCACGTTTGTTCGAGAACGAACAGAAAAATATCAAGCCTGTTTTAGTTTGAGATTCAAAGCTGTAAATCTTGAACACCTGAACTAAAATCAACCAAACTTCTGATAAAGCCCTATATTTAGGTTTTATTATCGCATGTAAACCTTATGTATTCAAAAACTTCACAGCAGCACCAAACACGAAAACCTTTTGAGACATCAAACCGAAAATCTCAATGATAAATCTTGTGTCGAATCGTTTGTCATAGCTATCCAAAACCCATATCCACAACCTTAGCTGTAGTAACTTAATACTGTTTTAAACCTATAATAGTACTAATAATCACGACCAACAGCGGTATTAACCATTACGGGTAGCATTAATAAGCGTAAACAACAGCACTAGTAACTGTCATTGGCAGCACTAACACATAACGAGCAGATTTAACATCTATACTTGGCAGCACTAACAGTTACTACTATTCTCTTTGGCAGCACTAATGATAA
>BQNB010126277.1:0-19628 GCA_026074375.1 Tanacetum coccineum
CGATTTTAATATAATTGAATTGACACGTGTCAGTTGGAGGTGTAAAGTTATATTTAGAAAATATTAATTAAATGGCTGAAAAAAACTGTTTATAAGAGAGTATAGATACTTATCAATTAGTATATATTCTATCATTAATAGTGTAATCATCATTAAGAGTGTAATTGACTAAATAAGAAATTAAGTTTCTAAAAATAAGAAACCTCTTATATTTTGTAAAGAAGTTTTGTACTAATCAATCAAAAACGTGCACTTTACATAGAGAATTTTTATCACTTTAAAAATATCTAAAAACACCTCATATTCAAACTAAAATAAAAAACAAATGTGTGAACAAAAATATACAATAAAACCAATTATGTTTTAACACAATAACCATAAGAGCTATTATGATTGTTAGCTAATTAGTTTGAATATGCTTCACATCTTGCACAACAGATTCTTGTACGGCGGCGACTGCTGTATTTTTCAGGACGAACAGAAACAAGTTAGGGCGGCGGCGGGAGTATCTTTTTGGCACCTGAACAAAAAAACAAAAATAAATACCGCAACGAACTAGATATGAATGAATAAACTCTTAAACATGAAAACCACACATATATATATATATATGTATGTATATATATGTATGTATATATACCCCCCCCAACATTTTAATACACTCACACACTCACACACAAAATATATATATATAAGCCTAATAAAAAAAAAACTTAAATAAAGATACTTTCAACAGTAGATATGGTAGCAGCAGTAGTTTCTCAGGAGCAACCTCTCGTTTCCGGCGGCGATTCCCGGTGGCGTCCTCGTTTCCGACGACGAAAATTTGTGGCGGCATACGGTAGCTAAAATAAACTATGACAAAGATAAAACTCCGATCTACAACAAAGATCTACAGATCTATAGAAAATATTGAGTTCACACCAAAAAGTGTGTAATATCCATAGATGTATTAAAAAAACTCAAATAAACCTCAAAACATTAAAGAAACCTTTTTTGATGCGGAGGTTTCAATGGTGATGCAGCGTTCGGTGGTGGATGGCTTACAGTGGTGGCGGCATTCGGTGGTAGAGGGGTTTGGTGGTGGGTTTCGATGTTGATGGGGTTACAGTCGTGGATGAGCTCGCTGGTGGAGGAGGTCGGTGGTGTAGTGGTGGAGTTGATGGGAATGAGATGAGATGTGGGTTTTTTAGAGTCAGACTTGTATTTATAAGCCACTAAGAATTCCATATTACAAATCAGTTACCAATCACATATTTAATGTCATTAAACTCGACCAAGATATTTTTGTTAAGTCATCAAATGTTACCAATCACACATTTAATGTCAAGATTCTTAGTTTACAAGGCTTGTACATTTCTAAGTTTTTCATCACACATTTAATGTCAAGATTCTTAGTTTTCAAGGCTTGTACATTTAGTTTCCAAGGCTTGTACAATTTTCAACTTTTAATTTCCTACTTTTTCAAGAATGGGTGAAAAATGCTTTATAATGTAGTATAAATTAATATTTCTTTTTTTTCTCAACAATAAAATGAGCAATTGAGATTTATCCTTGATATGCAATAAAGGAGGAAAGTTTAATCTAGACACTAGACTCAAAATTGTCATATATTTTTCATTAAATTAAAAAAACCCACTTTCCGTCTTTTTATTAAAAATAAAATATCTTACAAACCGTTAATTGTTACGCAAAACGAACCATACCATCCCGACAAGAATTAAATCATCATTCTTTAGAGGGCCACTTTTATATACTTTCGACGAATTTTTTTCGATTTTTCTTCAGTTACGTTTGAAAAAATTACATGTGATTGTTATTTTATTATCACATGCGATTTTATGAAATCAAATGTGATTTTATGAAATCACATGTGATTTTTTCAGACGTAAATGAAAAAGAAAATCGAAAAAAAGTTCGTTGAAAGTATATCGAAGTGCACGTCTACTGAAAGATAAAAAAAATACTCGTCGTGATGGTGTATTTTTTGTTGCTTGACGATTTACCATTTATAAGATATTTTATTTGTAAGAAAGAGGTATAAAGTGAGGTTTTTTTATTTTGATGAAAAAAATGTGTGATTAGAATTAATATTACATTTTAGATAATTTTAGGTTTGATTTAAAAATGAAAAAAAATGAAAAAAAAACCACGTCAGGAACAAGGGAAGGCGTGAATTAGAAAAGAAAAGGGAGCAATATAAGAGCAGTGAAGTGGGTGAAGAAACTGATGAAACTGGGCGGACATTTCAAAGAAACATTTGTTATTTAAAATATAAAAACCTAATTCATATCCAACAACATTTCCTCCATTTCATTTCATTTCATTTCTCTCTAATGGAATCTGCAGCTGTCTTACGATCTTTTCACTGTAACTCCTCTCTTATGATCTACTTTAATGCTTAATCACATGATCCTTGCTTTCTATCTAATTGATTGATGATTTACAGATCAAGTTAGCTTTTTTATCTACTATTTGAGCTCCTATGTTTTATTACAATTTGATCATTATGATTGATTTAGCTAGGCTCTGTTATTGTAAATGCTTTACCTGCATGTAGTTGATGCGTTGCAAAGTGTTTACTTACTTAGCAACAGGTTTAGGTTCTCGTTGTGTATCTGTGTACGTCATGTAGATGGAAATCGGTGTTTTTTTACGCTTGATTGACAAAAATTGGGGGTGTTTGAATTAGCTTTATTTCGGGGCTTATGGGCTTATTTGATTTTAAATGCTCATAAGCCTACTTTTTTCGCTTATGGAGTTGAGCTCATGACTTTAATAAGTCATAAGCTTAAGTTATCAGCTCATAAGCTGAAAAATGCGAGCTTATGAGCTTTTTCAAAATCAAATTAGCACATAAGCTTCAAAAATAAGCTAATCCAAATACCCTTGGGGGGTTGTTTCGGCTTTTATAGCCAGTTTAAGGCTTATTTAGTTTCGGGCTTATGTTTCATTAGCTCACCTTTTGTGGCTTATTTTGAAACTTTTCCGCTTATATAAGTTTATCATGTCATAATGAACTTATATAAGCCGAAAATTTTCAAAATAAGCCACAAAAAGTAAGCTTATGAAACATAAGCCCAAAGCTAATATGCCATTATATAAGCCAAAACAAACACCCTAGTGGCAAAAGTAATTGTTGCTGGAACCGGAGATGAAGTTGTAGATGGAGATCGAGCGGGAGCTAAAAATTAGAGGTTATTTTTATTAGCTACATTAAGTAGCATTTGATTTTAAGAGATTATTAAATATTATTTTTTAAAATCTCTCATAAGTTCTGTCTGCCAAATTCAACTTTTATATGTAGTAGTTTAATAAATAAACATGCCCTTTAAATGTTTTAGGTGTAAGGAGATGCGTCGGATTGGTTGAATCTGTGGATTTTATAATCTGAGAATTTGAAGTGTTTAGTTAGGTACAGATTCGAGGTTGTGGTTCTCTATATGTATATGAGAGTATGTGACCTAGGTGTTAATTGAGTAGCAAAAAGTATTGTTATAGTCTTGATTATTTAGCCGGTTGAGACTTCTTCAAATATGAAAACTGACATGACTGTATGTTGTATCATATTGTTATGTATGACTTATTGAGCTATGTGTGTTGCAATTCATGTTTCCGTGTTTTTACGATTGATTGGTTTGGTCAGCGGACATATATGTTCTGTATGTGCAAATTTTCTAGCTAAATTTGTCAGAGGCGTGTGTTTGGTTAATGTTCAGGTTTTTTATGTGAACTTCGAGTGTTAAGTAGTCTAGGCTTCTTCAAATTTCCAAAATGACCATGGATATTGGGTGTGACCCACCTCAAATACCTGCAGGTTCTAGCTCAAAACAACTATGACATGAACATAATACTATAAATACTAAAAAGTTCACATAGCTTATCGAGTATAACGAACATAAATCAATATTGCTACTACTACTGTCAAAATCGTTTTCTTATCATTCGGTTCTGAAACAATTCGATTGTCTTATTGATTTTCCAAACATAAATCAAACAGACAAACATAAATCGAGTGAACAAGAATATGAAAAAAAGAACAAGTAGGGGCTGACACCTTCAATTGGCCGACTTTGATCCATTTTTGACTGATTTTGACCTTTATTTTTTTTAGAAAGGCAACTAGCTATGTCACGATATATATACAACAAATCTAACTCACATGTCCTTAGCAGGACTTGAACCCACAACCATTTGGTTAGGGTAGCTTCTCAAAAAACAAAGGGTACCATTGGGACACAAGGCCTTTGGTTTGACCGTTTTGACCTGACCGAGTAATATGGCCTATTCACCTCAAATCGCCTAGGCATATGGCTGCCTAGGAGGATTCTTACACAGTGCATATGGCCGCCTACACCGATTCTTACACTGCATAGATTAAATGGTTTGTTGTTTTCATTATTTGGACAAAAACATGCATTACAACTAGGTTCTTATGCCACGGAAAGGGACTTATGGAGTTCCATCTCATATTCAATTGGCTTATGGAGTCTCCTTGGACATATAAATGAATGCAATTGTTTCTGAGGGTTTTGGTACTTCTATTAGTAGTAGACTATGTTACATTTGGTTTGCTAATATGCATATGTGATAAGCAATTAAAAGGCTTTATTATCCTATGTGGTAGCCCTAATCGTGATTGAATATGTAGCTTAATCTCTTTAACTTTTTTTATTATCCGCTATCTGTGTGGTTTTTGACTATTAAGGTGCGTATATGCTAATGCTTGTGCACAAGTGTACCTGCATATATTAGTTATTTCACACTTCCAAGATAATTGCATCTGTAATTTTTTCTTTTTCTCATCAACAACTCTTTAAGTAAAAAAGATATTTATTGTTTTTACTATCGTTGTATTAATATGTAAAACTTTTGTTTCAGATTCTATGGGCACTGTTTCACCTTTGCCCTCTGCATTTGAGAGACCTGGTATGGTTTCTATGCCTAATGCATCATGGATCATACCGACCAAATCTCAGAAAAAGCGGGCAGGAGCTCTTGTGTCAGCTGTGAAGTCATCTCAAGTTGCTGTTGTTGACAAGGCTAATGGTGAGCGTTTCATTTAGTTGCAATATCAACAATTGTGGTTCATACTAATCTGCATTGCATGAAATCAAATTTCATTATACTTTTTCTTTCAGTCGAAATGGTTTAAAAGTTCAAGTTTCTTCCTATATAACGTATTTCATTCTAGTCGTTTACTATATCACTTACGATATTCCTTTGTGGCATTTCCATCTGAAGGATCAGTGGAGAAGGGTACTTCAACAGGGGCGACTTTTCCTGATGGCTTTGAGGTCAGTGTCTCAAAATATGACCACATATACCTCAACAACAGATAGTATTACCTATCTTTGATATGATGTGCAATTTTTACCAAATAAATTTATTTTGATTGACATGTATTTTTTATACCATTCAGGATCTTGTCTTGGGTGTCTGTGACGAGACACAAATCGCTGAGCTAAAATTGAAGGTAAGCTCCGATATAGATAATCTCATTTGCATCTTACAAGTATTGTAATTATAATATAAAAGTCATCTAATCAGGAAGTTTTCTTTTTCTTATAGATTGGGGGATTTGAAATGCATCTCAAGAGAAACATTAAATCAGCAGAAACCATCATGCCTATTGCTTCACCTATACAAGCACCACCAATCCCTAGTGAACCAATGTCCGAATCTGCCATTGCTACCCCACCATCACCACCTAAGCCTTCTCAAAAAACAAACCCATTTACAAACATCCCTGTTGAAAAGTCAAAGAAGTTAGCAGCATTGGAAGCTTCTGGTGCCACAGGATATGTTCTAGTCTCGTGTCCAACGGTATAATATTTCATTCCCTATTCTTCTGTTTATGCAGAAAGATTTATGGGTTTGTATTTCATTATTTTTTTTCTATTATCAGGTCGGAACATTCCGCAAAAGCAGGACACTCAAAGGGAAGAAGCAACCTACTCTCATTAAAGAGGTATTTTTTTGTTTACAAAATGATCCTATTTTGTCAAGTTATGAGAGAAATTACTTGAATTTAATACAAATTGATTTGTATACAAAGATGTTCAGAATTTATATATGCCAATAAGCATATGTGAGCATTAAACTATACCACGTTTCTTAGGAAATCTCAAATGTGAGTTTTTTTTCTTCTCCTTCAGAGCTTTTTAGTCATTAAAAATACTGTTTTGATTGGAGTGAGTGACTTTCTCTTTTTAGAAATATTAGTATTCAATTAATTTCTCTCTTAAACCCTCTCTCTCAATATTATTCAAAAGCTTTTGCAGTGGAGGTTAGACTTATTCAAAGCTTTTAAGTCAGTATGACAATTTACCATTGGGGATGCACTTAATTTCGATTCTTTGATTTCCATTTTTGGGGAATCTTCATTTTTCCTCACTTGAAGTAAATGGTATCCATTATCACAATGAACGAAAATGGTAAATGGCTGAATGTATGTCTTTTGTTTAACAGGGTGATGTTATAAAGGAAGGACAAACTATATGCTATTTGGACCAGTTTGGCACTGAACTTCCGGTGAAGGTGAGATGCTAACCTCAACGGTTTTTGCTTTCATTATATTAAAAAAAAACTTCATTTCGATCTAATCATCTTCATTATATGATAATGCAGTCAGATGCAGCTGGAGAAGTTATTAAGATCCTCTTTGATGATGGAGGTATCATCTCTGGTTCACTTTTAATCGTTACGCCAACTTACTTAGGTTATAAGTACAAGTAATTACATAAAAATAATTTGGCCAATCAGTAGGATAGTGTTGTCTATGAAACATACTAAGAAAGAATATAACCTGTTTTTTTCAAGAGTGGTTCATGAAATGAAAGAGTACCTTGGTATATGTTAAAACAGGTTGGGTCTGATGGGTTGACCCAGTAGCACTTTTTCTTATATTGAATTAATTATAAATAATCAGTGTGTTAATCATGATTATAAAAACAGTATTATTATGTAATAATCCAAATATTTGATTTAAACAATTCCGGAGGTTGTATACCTCGACTTTTTGGACTTTTAACATATTTGTCCCGTTTGAGATCAAACACAGCCCAATTTGGTCCATTCTTAAGTTAATGGGTCAAAAATTTCACCTCATTATATGGATCATCAGATACTTGTGCTATTGCATCATTTAAACGATATTTGTATGAAATATCTTTACAAAAGTAATTGTTACGTTGGTGTTAATAGTAAGATAGTTACCTCTCCTCGTCTAACATATCCAAATTTTTAATTGTGCAGAGGCAGTTGGGTACGGAGATCCCATCATTGCAGTCTTGCCCTCATTTCACGATATCAAGTAATAATATACCATCACTATCTATTCAAGTAGTTTCCTGATCAGCTTTCTTCGAGAATCCTAAGGCTTGCAGTTTGATTTTCATTTCAAATCCTTTGTATTTTTATAATGTTTAGCATTTTCGCCTTTGTCAATTTTTTTGGGCACGGGCATTTGCAATGCAACTTGCCATTCAAGTGCCCGTTTGGTTAAAATGACTTCAGATCTGCAACAAGAACAAAACGATCATGAATTTCGACAACTAGAAAGTTTATAATTTGTATTTGCCATGTTTTTGTATGCCAGAATATACTATATATGATCATTTTGTTGCAAGACGAACTTAGTGCCTGCTGCTTAAATAATAACGTCACTTTTTGTGTCTCTTTAAGAGGGTGTTCGGGACTCCTCATTTTTTTTTTGCCTACGTGCTTATTCTTAAGCACATAAGCAGTTTGGATTGCTTACGTGCTTATCTTGTGGTAACAAGCAGTTTTATTGAAGCAGGTCAGGACGTGCTTATTTGAATGACCTGCTTATGTTAGATGAAATAAAAATAACGTTTTTGACCACATATCTAACCTAAACTGAATTTGACTGCACCTTCTAACTTGTTATTCCTTTTTCGACTACTTGCATTTTTTACAGCGTTCAAACGCTATGTTCTGAGCTGCCTTTTTTTCTTCTTTCAAATTGTAGTCTGCTTATATGCGCAGAAGCAAAAGTAGGAAAAAAACCAATATTAACTCTAAAAAGGGTTATGTTGGTGCACACATCTCGACTCCTGGGTGGGTTAGAAGTTTTAAAGTTAAGTTGGTGTGTTTGAATGTAGTCTTTTCTCAATTTAAACTCCCCCAGGTGTTAGTTAAGCTTAAATCTGAAAATTTTGGCTGAGAGCTTCGTCTAAATCTTCCTGAAGTCCGAATGCATAACCATAGTCCATAAACGATATTTATGGTTTATATCTCAACAAATTCAATCAAATAATAGAATAAGTTGACTATCAAATTGTCAATTCTAATATATTAACAAATCTAATCCAATCTGCATTATCAAGTTCATTGTAAAGTTATTTGTATTATACATTCTATGAAAATCTCCTAATAGAATGTAAAAGTATAGCATATCATAGATCTATATTTTTTTAACAGCAATTATGCTATTAACAACAAAGGGCGGGTGACACCCCACTTCCATGTTTTAAAGAAAGCCACTCCAAGCTCATAGAACTAATCTAGACTATTAGAAAATAGTCTTCTTAACCCGCAAGTCTTCCAAGTCAACTTCTACTCTCATCAATCTTGTTCTCCGAACTGCAGGAACTTTGTTGAATACCCAAGCATACAACAAAACCCACATAATTTGCGGACATATGCAGCATTTTTTTTTTGAACGGCATTTTATATAAAAACTAGCAAGGAGCTAGGAAAATATTACAAAATAATGGAACTAGGATACAAAATATTACAAAGTAATGGGTTTTTGCGAGATACGATAACGCGTGAGTAGATCATAGAAGAAGCACTTTAAGACAACTTTATAAATAACAACATAAACCTTACTGGTAACTTGTACTTGTGGGGTATTAATGAAGAATAATTATAGAATTTATATGAGCAAAGTACACTTTTCTAGCTAAGATACACATAATATGATTCAAGTACTTTACCAAACATCAGTTAAGTAAACAAGAAAACCTGTCTAGTAAGAAAGATAAAAACTTCATAAATAAAAACATAAAACTTACTGGTAATACTTATTGGTATTAATGAATAATAATTGAAGAAAATGGATAAAATTACATGCTCGGTTATAAGAACATCCCATAACTTGGACAAAACTCAAAAGAGTCGTGAATATATCCGCTTACTGGATCAATCTTGAAGCTCTTTCAAGTAACAACTCAAAGAAAGTATTTTAGTGGTAACTAGTTAACTACATTTAATATCCGCTTGCTAGCTAGGTTTGTTATTGGTGCTTGTTCCTAGTTGTTTGCTTGCTTACCCATTACCTGTAAAGCTGTGATCACTTCTTCATTTGTTATGTTCCTAGTAACCATGACCTTGTTCAGTTCTGTATATATTATATGCTTAAAGCTTTCAATGACACAAAATCCATTTTATATATTTGGAAATTTTCTGTTACTCGACAATACCATAATTAATTACGAACTGGAATTTATCTCCATTCTTCAGATCTATCCTAGTATAACCCACAAGTCCCGAAGTCATTGTCTGTTCTCATAATTCTTGTTCTAGGATACATTCTCAATTTGTGTTGTAATTAGTGCAGGAACTTAGTTCAATGCTCAAACATACAACAAAGCAAACTTGATCACCAGACACCCAATGAGAAAAAAGGTCGGAAAACCCTCCTCCAATGGTTCATGATTCTTGTTGAATGGGTCATGTTTCTTGATATGATTTTCATTTTCATCAGTATTAGGTGAAGTTTTTCAGGACTTGAGAAAATATGTATATTGTAGGTGAAACATATACTTCATGTACATGGTCATAATTCTGATTATTCATTTATATATATACAAGTGAACCAGAAGAAGGAAAGAAGATTGATTTAAATAAATTATAATAATCTACGGTAACGGATGATATTAGTATTTTACATGCCTGGTCTCTAAAGGATCCCAAAACTTTGACAATAGAGTCGTGAAGACCTGAAGCTCGACTAAACAAAACAGAAGTATGCAAGTAGTAACTATAGATCAATCTCGTCTAGCTAGTAGTTTGCGGTTTAATCTTTTTCCCAATTGATTGCTTGCTTACCAATCTTGTGTAAAGCTCTGATCACTTCTTCATTCGTTACATTCCCAGTAACAGTAACCTTGTTCAGCTTTGTGTCAATGTCATACGCTTCAATATCTGCTCAAAAAATATATCATGGATTAGTGACGATTTGGGGTATCGTTATTCAGTATATTTTTAATGCTATTTCTTTTAGAGTGTTTTTTGTTACTTAACAAGCCCAGAAAGCATTAGGACACAGCATATACCCAAATTGAACAGATCATATTTTTGAACCTGATGTTTATGAGACACTCCATATATCGTTTAATCGTCAAACTCAATGAAATAGATGAATAAGTTGTACCTTCAAATTTCTTGACGGTCTTTAAGATCTTCTTGATGCATTCTTCGCAATGTAAACCAACCTTCAGTTCTACAACCTATTTCAAGAAAATCAAAATTAATTCACCAGTAAGTAACACGGAGCACTGGTATAAATTGCAGAAATTTGTAGCAAAAGACTTACATTAGCCATTAGAGAATTAGAGCTAGTAGACAAGTATGGGTCTCAAATTGGTGAGAGGAACTTGTGGAGCAAATAAAGGTTTTTTAAAGAGGGTAAAAAGTGGGGAATTGGATGCTCACTGCCTGGATGCCAATTTCATTTCACTTTTGGCTTCTTTATAGTCTTGCGTGTTGACATCATGGTAATGCAATGGGACTCATCAGCTATTACCCACCTTAGAAACACGGTGGGGCCAGGGTCGAGGTCAAGGACGTGTTTGAACCAAATATACTTTGATAGAACATGCGTGGCTTGTGAAAAAGACGCGTGTGTAAGATTTATAGTTTGACTAGTTTGAAAGGCATGTGCTTGAGTTTAGCGTTTTAACTCATAATGAATAATAGCCTTCAAAGTCGAGCTTAAGAAATTGTTCAAGTCAAACTATATCAATAAAGCATAAAAGCAAGCTTGAGACATATATTTGAGCTAAGCTCGAGCTTATAATGATTAAACTCAGATTCGAATGGAGCTTAATTTTGTTTGACTTCTCATATCACACTTTTGACTTTTGAGCTTTATGCATTGGGTATCCATGTAGGTACTAATATCAACAGAGCGATGATTGACATGCCTAAAAGATATAGCTAACTTTTATGCTTACTCTATTCAACACTTGACACATGTTATTAGGGGTGAGCACGGTCCAAGGACCGGACCGGACCGAGACCGAAACTAGCCAAAACGGCGGACCGAGGACCGGACCGAAATGGTACGGTCCGGTCCGGTCGGTCCTACACGCATTATCATCGGGTTTTTGGTCGGACCGGACCGAAGACCGAATTGGTCCAAAACACCGGACCTTTTTATTTATTACATTTAAAAATTCAAAAATTTTACTTTAAAAATCTTATATTATACTCCCTTATTATTTCATACTTCACGCACACTTTCAATATATTTTATAATATACTATTTTCTACATCTCTCATTTTTATCTCAACAAAATGAATCCCAACCCAAATTGGATTTTCGGTGTGCTAAACGACCCACAAAACCAAATTTCGGGCTCTTCTTCGAATCCGACCAACAATCCGCCCTCGTCCACTCAACTTCATACACCCAAATGCCTACCATCCCCCAACTATAATAACCCATTTGTTAATCCCGGCGAACAAATGCTATTTAACCAATGAAAAATGCAACAATAAATGCAATATAACAAATTTTCTCAACAACAACAAATCCAACAAAACCAACCCGTTTCTTCCCAACCACATTCCGACCAACAATCCCATCAACTACAAGACGAAGATGAAGAAGGAGACGAGCCGGTCCCGACCCCGACATCCAAAAAAACAAAAGGAACACGCATCAAGAAAATGGCGAAGAAAATCAAAGAACTCCAACCTGAAGTGTCCCGACCGTGACATTTGTGAAGCCAAGGCGAGGAGTTGCTTCTGGCGGAATGTTTCACTCAAATATCCGAGGATCCAAAAACACAGGTTCAGATAAAAAAATGATACGTTTTGGTATAAAATTCTCGACGTATACAATGAGGAAACCAAGAAAAACAACTACCCGCCTCGTACCAAGAGCATGTTGATGGGAAAGTGAACTCCAATGAATCGAGATTTCCAAAAGTTTAATTCGTTAGTGCTCGAAACGAGTGGTATGAGTAGGGAGAACGATGAATATTGAATGACGAGGGTAGAAATATTGTATAAAACACACATGGGTTCGGATTTTAAGCACAAGAGTGCTTGGTGATTTTTGAAAGACAAGCACAAGTGTAAAAATCCCGAATCGACATTGGCAAGACGAAATCGTCTTCGGGTTACCGACGAGGAACTCGAGCTTTTTGGAGAAGATGCGTTGCCGCGACCACCCGGGGCACAACGAATTGCTAAGAGTCAACGTTCGTCAAACTCGACTGCTAGTTCCGATTCAAACCCGACAATGTTTCAAGAAATGACGCAGCAACAATACGAGTTAGACCGCAAGGCAAAGATGGATGTTATCGAGCGAGAGGCAAACGTGAGAGTTAATTTATACAATTCTCAAAAGATTTCCGAGGACTTACGAGCTACAAATCGACACACGCGGGGTGGATCCAGTCGACGGGGCTATCATCGACGCCCAAAAAGCACGAATCCAAGCGTTATATCCACCACAAAACTAGTTAACTTTATGTATTTTAATGTTTACTTTTTTCGTATTTTTTTATGTAATGTTTTTATATTAATATAATGTGTTTTAATTTTAATGAAGTTTATTTAAGTTATATTGTTTATTTTTTTTATATTATGTAAATGAAAAAAAATTGTCTCATGGCATCACATTTTCTGGCGCCAAAGAATACGACACAAAATGTGGTGTCAGAGAAATTCTGATGCCAAAGGACTTGTTACTGACGTGACAATACTTTTTAGCTTTGGCACGAAGGTACCCAACACTCGGCTAAACGTAGTGGTGACCGCAGAGGACACCGCCACGTCAGCGCCAACTCAGTTTTCTCTCTCCTAGACCACACCGTGACCAAGCACCCGTAGTGGTGTCCGCACAGGCGACCGAACAATTTAAAAAAAAAACATTACATTAATAATTAAACATTACAAACTAAAATACGGAAATAAAAATACACGGAAGAAAAGACGGAAAAAAAATTACGAAAGATAAAAAAGTACAGTAAATTAGTTTGCATTTGTTCGATGCCAAATGTGTTCCACTAGATCGGCTTTAAGATTAAGATGAGTTTCTTCGTCATGTATTTCTCTGATAACTCGTAGCCTATCTTGTGCCAATCTTACGGGATCATCTTCACGATGTTGTTCCTCCGAATAAAAGTCATGACCCTCGCCTTTCCTTTTTCTTTGCGAGTCATATTATGTAATATGATGCAAGTGTACATCAAATGCGTAATCCTTTTAAGACTCCTAGACCGTGCAGGAGTTCTTACGATAGCCCATTTTTTCTTTAGCACGCCAAACGATCGTTCCCATCTTTTCCTCTGCTTCCAAGCGCTCGCTTAAATCTTATTCGCTTCACATCATTTGACCCTGGCTGCGAAATAGACTTCATAAGCACAGACCATTCTGGATATATCTCGTCAGTAAGATAATATCCCCATTTGTAAGTCACGTCGTTAGCCACGAATGGAACCTCTGATGCTTTTCCTACTTTAAGACCTAAAAAACGAGGGGATTTGAACTTAAAACGGGATAAGGGTCATTGTTCGAACCTTTAAAACACCAAAGAAGGCGTGCCAAATCCATAAATCTTGTGAGGCAACCGCTTCTAACAAAATGAATGGCTCTGACCCGGAATCACCCCTACTGAATTGAGCACGATATGCTTGTGGACATTGAGCCCACGGCCATTTTGTACAGTCTATGGCTGCCAACATACCAGGAAACCCATTGTTTGTTTTTCTCGTGAAAAGGGTAGAGTTTCTTCGAAGTCATTTGCGTAGGACCTTCGACAAATAAGCTCCATCGCCATATAAACTCTATAACCCCGTTTACAGTAATGCATCAATCAACACGAGAATGTTTTTCATCGATTGTAAATCAATCACGAGAAGTTTTTTCACCGATTTGTAAATATTCGTCTAGAGAATCTGAAACAACAGCGTATGCTAGTTGGCGAATCGCGGAGGTACAATTCAATAAAGCAAAGATGCCAGCTTTTCCAACAGCATCACACTCTTCTTGAAAATAAGGGCAGTTAGCAGACAAATCTCGAACAATGCGGGTGAACAGCGATCGGTTCATTCAGAATCGTTTACGAAATAAATAGGCGTTGTAAAATGATTTTTTAGCAAAGTAAGCTAGCACTAGACGGTCATGAGCACCGTAACGATCTCTAGGCATATAGCTTCGTTGGTATTTTTGGATTTTAAGAGTAGATGCTTGAATAACCAAAGCAGCGTCTATTAAAAAACCGGAGAGTAAACTATTCACTTCCGTTTCATCATCCGTATCATCGAAAAATAAACACTCGGAATTAATTTGAGACGTATTGTTTGTAGTGTGTGTTTTTGATAAAAAGTGTATATGTTTGTAGTTCGGTCGAGGTAATGGGACGACCGACCTTAGTTGCTTCCACATGGGACGACCGACCGAAGGTCGACCTTACCATTACATTCAGTCTAAGTAGCTATTTTGACGAGTGAATGAGTGATGTAGAAGTTAGAAATATTAGTCATGCTACAAGAGACCGAAACAATTTCTTAGCGATAACAAGGAATCAGTTTTCTAATGTGATGCCTATCGTCATTTTTTCATGTTTTGTTTGTATTTGATATTTTTTAAAACCCTAAGGCTACATATTACCACTCACCGGACACGTCAGCGCCACATCAGCTTTCTGTCTCTAACTTTCTCACTCACCTTTCACACTTAATAACAGCCCACCTTACCCACCAAACTCACCTTACACATCATTTTTTTTATTTAATTTACTTTCATTCATAAACTAAAGACGTATATTAACGTAAACGTAAACGTACGAAATTAATAAAAACGTAAACTAAATTAAAAACTTTTATTCATAATTTAAGAACATTACATAACAAAGTACAACACGGAAATAAAAATGCATAACAAAGTACGAAACAAACAAAGCTAAAACTAAGCATTACGAGACAAGTGTTCGATCAAATCGTGTCGAAGGTTTTGATGCACTTGTGATGATCTGATCCACCTCGTAACTTCTTGTATTTGTTCTTCGTTTTGTAGCATATCTTCCGCCTGATGTGCTTCTTCCGGGAACCATTTGGGAGATATTGCAACTTTTTTTGTATTTTCGAATCATATTATGTAACATGATGCATGTGTACATCATATTAACAATCCTATCTTTTTTCATAATTCGTGTGAGATTGGCTAGTATTGCTCATTTCTTCTTAAGAACACCAAACGCTCGTTCCACATCTTTCCTTACCGATTCCTGCTTTTGCTTATACAAAATTCGCTTGTGGTCATCATCAGCTGGTTCTGGAATCGTCTTAACGAGTGGCGCCAATTCCGGATATATCCCGTCAACAAGATAGTATCCAGATCGGTAAGTTACGTCGTTAGCCACAAAAAGAATCTCTAGTGCTCGTCCGGTTTTGAGATTGTTAAATAAATGGGATTGATATAAAACATTGATGTCATTGTTCGACCCAGAAACACCAAAGAAAGCATGCCATGTCCATAAGTATTGCGACGCAACAGCTTCAAGCAAAATGAACGGATTCGGACCATGATCACGTCTAACGTATTGCGCTTTAAAGGCGTACAGACAACCAAACCACTCCCAATCCGTACAATCAAGGCTTCCTAACATCCCCGGAAACCCGTGCTTTTCTTCGTGATGCCGATAAAACTTTTCAATATCAGTCACCGTGGATTTCCTCAAGAACTCAGGCCCATAAATTTCCCTAACAGCTTGACAAAAATGATCAAGAGCCATACGTGACGATCTCTCACTTATTTGCATATATTCATCTAGAAAACTAGCATTAACGCCGTATGCTAATTGACGAATCACAGATGTGCACTTTATTAGCGGGGAAATGCTTTCTTTTTGGCTAACCTCCAGAAAGTAGAAGAAAGTTACAAAGGAGATTGTAACAAATCTTGCCAACTAAACTTTTTGGCTCCTCTAAATTAAAAAAATACAACTGAATATAATCAAATATGTTACTTTTTCTCATAGGATGAGAGTTAAAAATGACATTATTTCGAAACTTCCAGATATACAAGGACGTAGTCGCAATTATCTCGTAGAATCGCTCCTTTTTAACCGGCGCTTCTCTAAATCCATCAATCTACTCTAACCATGCTGCAATGGAACTCAAATAAGAATGAGAAATGTCACACCATATATGAACTAACCTCCAAACATCAAAAGTAAGCTCGCATGTAGAGAAAACATGGTCTTTAGTTTCGGCCGTTTAAAAAACAAATTGGGCATAAAATTGATTGAGACGGTGAGGAAGTCGGTCCAACCATAGGCTCCACATAAAGACATTAATCTTCCATGGGAGAAACTTGTTCCATCTTGTGCTTTAGTTGATAACAGGAAGAATAGCATTTTCAATATGTTTACGTGTATCGCCAACAGTAAACACACCATCCTTACCTATAAGCCATTGCCATGAATCTAATTCAGAAGTTTGATCGATGTGTTGAATGCCGTCCATCATGGCAACCAACATACCACCGGTTCTGCCACCTTCAATTGGCCTACGCCAATGCCAATTCCAACTATTATTATACCATCGATTAGCCATGTAGCAATCTTCTTAACGTCTAACTGAAATAACCTACCGCTAATTCAATGTGTTGTCTCCAATCCAAGCATCTTTCCAAAATCTAAATTGCGAACCACATCCTACTTTTAACCAAATGGTATTGTTTGGGATAATATCACTTGAGTGTAATGCATGAATCGAAGCAACCATATTAGCCCATGTACCATGCATAGCACAACGAGTAGAATCTAAACCCCCATCTTCTCTATGTATAGCTTTGATTGGAGACACCTAAAAAGCATTAGGTTGAGTCAAGAATCTCCGACGCCACTTTTGAAGTAAAGCTAAATTGAACAACTTTAAACTTCATACACCTAAACCACCACGTGCCTTGGATGCCAATACTAGGTCCTATTTTATCCACGCCATCTTTTTTTAACATTATCACCGCCCTAGAAAAATGTAGCTCTAAGACTCTCTAGGAGTTCATTAATTGTCGCCAGAACTTTAAACATAAACATGTAATATTCACTGACACTACCTAGCACCGTTTTGAGTAACGTTAAATGACCACTAATCGATAAAAGATTAGCTTTCCATGATGAGAGTTTAGCTCTGAACCGATCAACCAAAGTATTCCATCTTGAAACATTATTCATATTCGAGCCAATTGGAAGACCTAAGTAATCAAATAGTAATGAACCCGGAGAGCATCCGGTCAAGCTAGCCATTGTTGGGACCAATAATCACCTCACTTCAGCATATTAATACAAGAAAATAGAAAGAAGATATAAAGAAATTGTAGAGAGAGAAAGTAGAGAGAAAAAAGAGAGAAAGAAAGAAAGATTGGATTTCTATGAGAAAGAAATGAGAACAACCAACCCTTCTCCTTGTGTGAAGAATGATATTTATAGTGCCTTGGCTACATTGGGACGCCTAAGGTCTTTTGACACGGACCGACCTTGGGTTTTGCTTGGGCTTAAGCCCACAATATGTACAATATTAGATTACATATTGAGCCTGGTTTCCTTTCTAGCCTATTACAACGTATATTTAAATAAATACCGAAGCTTCCTTGTTGAGTGACCGAACTTCCTTGTTAGACTCAATATTTTAAGGCTAACAAACTCCCCTGAAGCAAGGTCTTGAACCTTGAAACGAGCTTCCTTGTTTGACTCGATATTTTAAGGCTAACAATCTTCCTCGAAGCTTGGTTTCTGACAGATACTTCCATGTTCACAGTCATAACTTAGTCTTGGGGTTCTTGAGATTGTTTTGACATTGAGTTCTTGATTCTTGTTCTTGGTCTTTATCTTTGTTGTAGGCTTGTTTCTTCATGCTGTGTGATCTTTGATCTTGAGCCTTTTCTTTTGACTTTGTCTTTAGTTCCAAGATCTTAAATCTTTTCCTTGTATGACATTAACGTCTTTGCCATCTCGCGATATTATGCCTTGACCAACTTGCTCATACTTTGCATCATCTGGAAAGCTTGCTAACAATCTCTTTTGATAATCTTTGTCTTGATAATCTTGATATCTTGAAGTAAGATCTTGAATATCAGAGTTTGTGGAAGTCTTTGTCTTTATACTTAAGATTTCTTGATTCTTGATGCTTGTAGTATGTCTTTGTGGTTTGAGCATGTGGTAATGAATCCGACTGCTAGAATGAGGCTGCAACACCGTCGTTTGTACCTGCAATTTAAGGTTAGTGATAAGCAACAGATATGGACGAATATGTCTTTGTCATTTGTCTGAATATGGTTGCGTTAACCTCTGGTTCCGTGAGGACCGACCTGTGATCAGGTAGATTCAATTTAAAAGAATCTCATTGACAGGGTTTCCAGATAAAAGTGTAAGATCCGCTAACACATATGTATTAGATTCACCATGCTTGCTTGTTCTCAATACCGGAACGTCTCAAAGCAGACAACACGATATGAGTGAATCAGTGAGTTATTATCTCACCGATTAAGTCGTTAATTCATTTACTGGACAAAAATCGATATCCAGTTAACACAAGCTTGATTCATATAGAATCTCGCAAGTCACCTACCGCAGAGCTGTCTGATGTTGACTCTAGAAGGATTTCCATTCGTCACTGTGAATACTAAAGAGTATCACTCTGAATGCTCTGGCAAAATCATAAGGATAATGCGTAAGACTCTTGTTAACATCTTGTGAACTTAATAGTGTCCAACAAGTGTTTTTCATGGAATGTGTCCTAATGAGATTTATTGTTTTGATCTCTTGGCTCTAGACCCGATTAGTGTTTTTTTAGTATTAGTAATCGGAGGCTGGAGCAGACTGCCACCTATTCAATATCAACTAACTCGGAGTGAGAAAGCTAATAGATAACGTGTGTATCTCCGTGACAAATGAGACAAGTATCTTTTGAGAGAAACTTGATTGGCTGGGAAGGGTTGTGCAATGCATCACTGGGTCCATGATGTCTTGTCTTCAATACCAGAATTCATCTTTATGAAAATCGATAGCATATGTATTGACCCGGTTTCTGCCTTAAGTTATATGGAGGGCTTATTTCTTTAGACCCTTTAACCTTACATTTCTTTTTAATTCCTCAACCCCTTCAATCCTTACCAAGACGTCATTACTAACATCATGTTGTGAATGTTCCAGTGTTAACTCATGTCGTAGTCGACATTATTTTCGTTTCTCATTCTTCTCCAAATCATACCTAAGGACTGCTATTTCTAACTATGAAGTGTCCTTGGGTAGATCCCTCCGGTTTTAGTTGGATCATAGGACTAATACCTAACCTAACCACCTTATGACTTCATAATCGTCGTGAATTAAGATGTTTTTTAGTATAAGATCGTAACCATAAAAC
>BQNB010126278.1:8594-19628 GCA_026074375.1 Tanacetum coccineum
AGAGCACACCACTTGTCCCACCTTCGGAAACTCCACCATTGTCCACACCAAAACCGAAGGAAAACCTTGAGCCTAATCCTCATCAGCCACCAATTCCATGTCCATCTTAGCTTCAAAATGATAAATTTCAAGCTTTAGAGAATCCTACGGGACGTGTCGACCATTTCGTTTATAGAATTGATATTGTTGATTCTTTGTGCGATAAATTTCCTATTGAAAACAATTCTTTGAGTGGCAATCCCACTCCCTCTTCTGATTCTGTGGTCGAGTCTCTCTCCCCACTTCCTACTCCCTTCGGGGATAGTGACTCTCTCGTGGAGGAGACCGACACCCTTCTTTCTCATTTTAATGATTCTTCACCTGATTATGAAACATTTTGCTTTGATATCGAAGAGAAGAGTAGTGGCAGTACCACTTCTCATTCCGATCATTCTCTTCCGGAATACGAAGCATTCTGTTTTGATGTCGATCATATCGAAGAGAAGAGTAGTGGCAGTACCACTTCTCATTCTGATCTTTCTCTTCTTGAATATGAATCATTTCATTTTGATCTTTCGATTGATCCGCTTCCTCCTGCCGATAGGAGTGATTCTCATCATGAGGAGTTCGCCGATGAACTCGCTCACATCATATCTCCACCAGAGTATGATCATTTTTACTTTGATCTAGAGGCCGATCCAGGAGAATTGACTAGAGTTTTGAAGAAAAATATATCTGAAACATTAACTAAGGATCTTAAAATTCATGAGCTTAATGATTTTCCTCTCCTCTTATCCGATTGTGACTCCATTTTTTTTTGAGGAATTTTTTGAGATCGATCTTTTAGTCTTATTTCCTTTCAGAAATAAAGACAAAGTTTTCGATCCCAGAATTTTCACCATCAATGGAGTTCACTCTAAGAGATTTCCCATTCACGAAGAAAAACGATGATTTTTGGGTGAGTTTCGTTTAAGTTTACTCATTTCTCGAAGTAAAGACGAAGCCCACCTAAAGCCCTGAGCACTCCATTGGAAAGAGCACAGAATTACGGTTCCGATGGTGCTTTCATCTCTTATTGGGCTGGCCCGACACCATTTATATGGGTCAGACCGACCCATACTTATTAAAGGTTCAAGACATGATAACAACTCAGCCCAACTACAAATGCTAAACCAGTCCAAGATGTGTTAAAGAAATCTTGGCCCAGTTTTGGAAGTGAGGCCTAGTAGTGTGAAGTGAAACTTGCAAGACTTGGCCCAATATAAAAAGGAAATATCAAAGTTGTTAATTGGTTATTAACTAATTCAAGTTTGTAGCATGTGAACTTCACTCCCCAAAATTAAATCAAAGCAGCGCGTGCCAAGATCCACTCGCGCCCTTTATTTTTTTTGGCTAACCAAATCCAGACACGTGGCCAAGGGGTTGTTATAATTTGTATTCATTTAAGGACAAAAATTGTGAGGCATATATGTGTGCGGGTTTGTTTAACGCAATGAATGGCCACGTGTAAACTTGTTATTGGTGGATAAAGGTATAATTCGCTGGCATTTTTGACGTGTACGAGGTCAGTCCAATCATTGGCTTCATTATTAAACAATCATTTCAACAAAAAGACTATTTTACCCCTCAGTCTTGGACTCTCATTGGTTGGTTACTTGATATGACGATTCTGCCCTCACCTTACTTTTGTTATAAAAGGAAGCATGCATCAGACGTGGGAGAAAATTAGTTTTTAGATAGAAAAAAGAGTAGTGTAGCTTTATTTTCGTAGTGTAGCTTATTTTAAATCTCTTTTAGCTTATTTTAAGTTTTGTAAAAGCTGGTCCAGCTTATTTCAAGCTTATTCTAAACTGCTTATTTTAAAGATAATGAAGATGGTTAGTGATGTTACTTGAGCTTATTCCTAGTGCTTATCTCTTCTTTTTCTTTTCTTTTCTTTAGCTTATTTTAACAATAAGCCTTTTTCTTCTAGCTTATTTTCGTAACTGATTAAGCTCTCTATAGCTTACTCGTTTGGATTTAAGCTTATATTCCCAAATAAGCTTTTGCTTATTTCATTTCTTCTCTATTTACTTTTCTTTTCTCATATTTTGAGTGCTTATTTGCTCATCTTAAGCTTATTTCGAAATCTAAAAGGGATCTATGAGTGCTTATCCTCAGCTTAGTTATTAAGCTTGTGTCTCCTGGATTTTTGATAGCTTATTTGAGCTTTTTGTCTTTTTAAAAGCTTATTTCTTAACCCTTTTTGCTTAGAAACATTTCTAATAGCTTAATTAGTCATATAGTTCTTATCTTTTCTTGTTTTTCTTGTAGCTTATTGAGCTAGGGATTATTTCAAAGATTACTAGTAGCTTATTTGAGGATTCGGCTTATTTATAAGTCCTTATTCTTTTTCCTTCCTTTGAATAAGCCTTGATAGCTTATTAGCTTATTAGATTTAGATTTTTACAAAATTTAGTGTTTTCAAAATAGCTTATTTTTCTAAAAAGGGTGTTCATCTTATTAGCTTATTTTGTCCTAACTTTTCATGTCTTATTTCTTATTCTATCCTTCTACATCTAAGGCCGAAGTTTAAGGATTTAATGAGCTAGATCGAATTTGATTATTTGCTTTAGCTTATTAAATCGGGTGGTTTTATTCGTATTGGTTTCATCATCCGGGTTCTAATCTTCTTCCATTTTCAATCCGTAGTAAAAAGTAGCTTAATTTGTAGTTTTATACTTATTAGATTATTTGTTGCTTATTTGGTGATTAATATGCTTAGTGAGTAGATTTTATATATGCTTGTTAAGAAATATATTGTTTAGTAAATTAAGTGTGATTATAAAAGTGGAAAATATTGACTAGTGATTTTTATATTACTTAGATTAGTGTTTTGGTTATTCAAGCGGGCAAAATCCGTAAGAATAATTAGGCATTAATTTAGTAATCGATCTCTTGATAAAAATTGTTTTCAATAAAACCAACATTGTGAGAAAATGATTTATTAAAAAGAAATTGGTTCGTCGATAAGAGCTTAATTAATTATTATTTCACACTTAAGGATCTAAACAAATCACTTAGCAAGTATATATTTTTATATAGTCCTCTTCGTTTAAATGCTTAGCTTATTGTTATTTAGTATAATCTAGCTTAGTTTTATTTTATATTTAGTTTAAAATCAAAAACCAAAATTAAAAGATAATCAAACATTTAAATTTCAAACATCAACGTGGTTTTCAATTCAATTCTCGTTGGGATTAAGAAACTCGGAAGATTAACTATTACTTGTCCTCAAGTAATTTTTACATCTAACGGGAATATTATTACCGATACGTTTTTGACGAATCAGTTTTTGGTGCCGTTGCCGGGGAGAGCAGTACGAGTTCTACGTTGTGTTTCGAAGTAAATGCCTTGAAGATATTTTTCAAATCTATTTTATTTTCTCTCTCTTATATATATTAAATAATTTACTTTTATTATCTTTATAAAAAAATCCAATTTTTTTCATTTCTATTTTATTTTACCTTTTCTTTTATATATATAAAATATATATATGTATATGTAACACCCCCAAAATGGGTCGCAGCGGAATAAGGATCCGGGGCATGTTACTTCAAGATCAACAGCACAAGATATATATAAGAACGACACAAAAGTCGTTTAGATTGATACATTGGATTTAAATAAAAGACATATTACAAAAGCTTATAGCTTTACTTGTTCTTTGTTTATTATTACAAAAGATAACATGGATTTCTCAAAACATGATGCACATAAGTCTTTAACAGTGCAATCCAAAACATAACCCAATGCATCCTTGGCATCTCGTGCCTAATGACATCCTGAAAACATTGCTTAAAACATCAACAAAATTGTTGTTTGATATTCATAGTTTAGGTGTCTTTAAATTAAGCAGGACCGCAAGATTTTTCTTCCCCGTGATGTTACAAACAGATGCCAAAAATCACAAAACCAGAGATATATGTTTGCACTAAGCTCAATGACATAATAAAAAAAAAACCGATGCCAACCAATATTTGCTATTTTAGCAGTTATTTTTGCCCAGTACACAGATGTGTAGAACCCGCAACATCCAAGTCCGAATCATGGTCAACGTTCGTTCCAGTGATAGCTAATCCCCCAAACGGGGAGGTCAATCCCAATAGATCTATTATAACATATCGCGTTCACATAATGTAATTAACAACAACATCTATGCAATTGACAGTTCCATGATAATTGGGCTCAGGAGGGTTTCCTACTTAGGCAAACACATAATCAATCTACTTTCCACACTTGCGTCCAATTTATAAAACAAACATTGTTCTCACCCTATATAATAGTAAATAAGTAAAACTGTTAAAAGTGGGCTATGAACGCACTCGAGTACAGATAGCTCCAATTAATCACAGATAAAACCATCACTCAAGAACGATAAGATGCAACCTATTTAAATTAAGTCGAATATGTACTGAGTACATATTAATAAAATTGAATTATAATCATTATAGATGTTACACTCGTACTATACGTTCGGGCAAGCTAATCATAATTAAAGAAGGTCATGCATGAACGACGAGGAGTTTAAACGACACTATTAAAATCGTAAAATCCAACAACTCATCGATACACCATCCGAAGAGGCTCATTATAAACTCCCTAGTAATATAGCACTTTGATAACCACTTCAATATTCTATAAGCATAATCAACCGACTAATCGTTTTAGTAAAATAATATTTATAAAGTAAACCGTTTATAAAATATACTTTTCTAAAATGACCTAATTAGGTGGTTTTAAAGCCCTTGCTCGCGTTCTTAATCACTCCCACAGTCTTCGTAGTAAGAAGGGTCGAGTGATCAAAATATTAGCAAACTTCAGTTTTTGATTTTCTGCAATGAATAGTGTATTTACTATTACAACAGCTCGTTTGTCGTTTTATTTTAATTAGCGTAAGGACTTGTAATTGTAATAACTTATTCGTTTAATTCCGATTTTAGGATTCCTTCGAGGTACGTCTTTGTTATTAAAGAGAGGTATTATATTTTATATTAAGTTGGGACCTCACCCCGGCTGAGATAGTACTTTTACTGTTCATAGTTTATAAAATTACTTTTATATACATTAATTATCGTAAAACTTCGTAGTTTAATTTCGTTAAGTTCCGTTTTTTAAGCGATTCTTTCGAGTACGATCTGGTAGATTAAAAGTTAATCATATTTTAGATGTTTTAAAAAATGAAAGAGTTTCTGTAATGAATATAGTAAACTTTATAAAAATAGTTTTATAAAAGTATTAACTATCTTAAACTTGTAAATGGCGTATCTTATTCGTTATTAATCGGTTTTTCGAGTTCTTTATGACCCATCGATCCTTGTGACATGTAGTATTTTATAAAATCATAAAACATATATGTATTTTTCGAATTACAAAACAGCCCCTAAGATATTATTTTTCCAAAATGTGTTTATCTTTATAAAAACCTTGTTTTATGTATTTTTCAACTAGTAGTTTATTATAGAAACCCTTATAACTATTTTAAACACATGTGATACTTATAATAAAGTCCAAGATCATCCATAGTCCTTATAATTTCATTGTAACAAGTTTAACAATTTACTTTCCATTACTTTCACATGTGAATGATTAAGAAACCTTATAAAACCCTAATTTAACCTAAACATGTTTATACTTAATCCATAGGTTAACATACTTTTATATTCATTTTTCCATGTTATATATGACCATATGACATAAGAATAAGTGCATAAAATCATAAACATAATTAATAACTCATTTTACATATTTAAAAGTCCTTAGTGGTGATTATAGCCATATTTAACATATAACACATAAAATCATGAGAAATAAAAGTATAAAGGAATTAAGAAAACCTTAGAGATGATGTAAGAGATGAGAAATAAGTTCTAAACCCGTGTTTAGATTCAAAACCAAAGCTTATAAGCTTATAAACCCTAGATTAGGTTTGAAACCCTAATCTTTCCTTTTCTTCCTTAATACTTGCAAATGATGAACCAATGCTTGCAAACACCTTAGTATGCCTTAGGATTGATGTGTAAAGGGTTGTATGGATTGTATAAAAATTTTGTATGATTTGTGTAGATGGCTTATTTGAGCCGTGGCCTTATAGAGAGAAAAGGAGAGAAAGAGTGAAAATTTGTTAAGTAAAAGAGTAAGTATACTTTCTTATGTATGCATGATATATATAGTAAAAATATCTTATTAACTTAACCATGGTTACTTTCTAACCCTAGCACAAGGTTAAGAAGTTTCTTATAATATCTAGATATTTATAATATCTAGATATTTAGCAAGTTGATAAGTCTTGGTCATAACTTGAAAATTTCGGCATATATACATATATGTGATGTTATATTTATTATTTTGGGTATTGGGTATAATCGTGGGTATTCGTTTAGGCGTAGTTAGGTTTTGGAACTTCCGGGAATGCCTAAACGCATTTTATCGTGAAACGTAAGCATTTTACGTAACCAATAAAAATATGATGAACAAAGTTAATAATTATCCTCTAAATAATCATATAACACTTGTTAGATATAAACTTTTAATTGTTTAATGCCCGTTTACATTGTATGATCATTTTCAGTTTACGCGATTTAGCTTAACGATTATGATTTAAAAGCAAACGCGTAAAACCCTAAAAATAATTAGTGGATTAAATAATGTCATACAATGACCTAAAACACGAGGTGTTATAGTCTCCCCCCGTTAAATGAGCCTTGTCCAAAAATATATATATAAAAATCAAAAAAATATTTTTCAAATCTATTTTATTTTCTCTCTCTTATATATATATATATTAAATAATTTACTTTTATTATCTTTATAAAAAAATCCAATTTTTTTTCATTTCTATTTTATTTTACCTTTTCTTTTATATATATATAAAAAATAAATAAATAAATAAAATGATGATAATAAAGATTTACAAAGACATACTAAAAATTATTAAACATCAAATTCCTCCGTTTTACTATTGGTGCATGAGCACACAATTTTATTCGAGCCAAATCAAGTTACATTTTCCCAATCCCGAGAAAAGTTTACAATTTCGTCAAGTAGAAGAATCCGAGTCCGATAATCTTTTTCATGATCATATACAAGGAGAGGACGGGAACGCTGAAGACGTCCAAATGGCCGATCTTTTGAGACCTATGGAAGAGCTACTCCAAATACCTATCGTAGGTATTGAAGATGCATGGTATGTGCTTAATTACACATACCATTTTCCATTAAAAACAAACATAAATGTCAAAAAAGGTACCAAAAATACATTGTATTTGTATGTTTTCACTTATATTGTGCAGGAAACTGATATCCGACAAAAGGATGAAAAATCAAGCCAAAACCGACAAAACCAATTACGAGAACGGAAAGAGCGTGAAGCAAAAGTCAAAAATCAAAGCTAAAAGTGAAAGTCAAACCCGAGAAGTCAAAGTTAAAGCCGAAGCCGTAAAGGAAGAAATACTTAAATGGGCCCACCCGTACCCATTTAATGGGCCGGGTCAGCCCATTAATGTATTATTTGAAGACCATTTCATATAAAAGGGCCCAATACCCTTTTATATATACTCAACCCAAAACAATAACCAAAGGCCCATTTCCTTAACTGTTATTGACTTAACAACCCCACAAAACTGTTGTTAGTTTCATTACTTCGTTAGTCCTTAAAGGACTATGAGTGCAATAACAAACTACAACCTCAAGGACCGTTCTTGCCAATTCCTTAAACTCTTTTACACCACAAGGACTACACTTGAAATAGAACAATACAAAATAAGGGGACAAGCTTGCCATTTCTCCAAACCGTCACCCTGCAACCATCAAAACAAAAACAACTCTTTTTCCCGCCAATACTATTCACCTGTCTCTCTCAAACCACCCTGCAACATCGACCCCTGCAACTCCAGACAAAACTATCACCCTCTCAACCATACCCCACTTCACATGGGTCAATGCCACCTTGGCAATCCCCTCAAACCTAATTCGACAAGGGAAAATGACAAAGAATCAAGGGTTGAGATCACAAGACTTGGAGGGCACACAATTTGGATGGCTTGGATTGATCTTTGAAGTCTCTCACACAACAAACACACCTCTGAACCCCCTTAGTGAACAAGCACATGAAGACTTGAAGACTCTTAGTATAAGTAGGGCTAGTGTAGCTTATTTGTATGGGTCGAATTTTGTTAAGTCCAGTCTTGTATTAACAAAGTTTGTCCAATTTTATTACTGTCCTTTAATTACTTGTCATTTAATTTTTCTGTCATTTAAATTATTGCATTGTAATCCTTTTTTCAAGTTAATGAAATTTTCAGCTTTCCTTTAAATATTGTCATTTAAGTTTAATTGTCTTTTAAATACTGTTTTTTAGCTCTTGTATAAGCTTTTGAACCATTGAAAGCTTATATAAACACTTGTTTTCATTTCTGTCTAAAAAACTAAAAATCATAAAAAAATCTGTCAAAAAAAGCAATGGAGCAAGGTAAATCATGGATGGCCTTGGGTTAGAGCTTCTTGGGAAGCATATAGGTTGGTGTAAGCTGATTTGAGAGCTTATTCCCTTGCCAAAAGCTGTGGACCTTTGTGAGTTTCCATTTTATCATTTTTCAATTTTTGCTTATTACTGTTCATGTGCTTATTTCTGCTTATTTCTTGCTTATTTATGCTTAGTTATGTTAGTTTATGCTTACTTGTCTCTGTTTAATGCTTACATGTTCTTTGTTTTAGTTTTTATTTTAAACTGCCTTTAATTGCTTTAAACTGCTTATTGCTTATTTGCTTATTTTAGTGCCTATTGCTTTGTTCTTATTGCTTATTCCTGCTGAACTTTACTTTGTTACCATCTGTTTTCAAACCCTTTTGCTTAAATCAGTCTAAATCAGCTTAAAAATGGTTTTTAAAAAGTTAAAGGGGTGTTTGGGTTAAGTGGTTAAAGTAGGTCAAAACAGGTTTTAAACCAGTTGGGTCACCAATGCAACCTGTACAAGCCTTCTTAAGTTGTTTATAAGCTGTTTTTACAGTTTTAAAGTCTTAAGGCTTGTTTTCAAACTTTTTCAAAAAGTTGTTTACATCTGTGGTTCAAAAGCAATCTCACATTGCTTATTTGATTAAGACTTTTAAAACAGTTTTTAAGAGTATTTTTTGTGTTGTTTTTAGTGTCCTAATGCAGTAGCATAAAGGTCTTTTAAGTTTACTTTTATATTGTTAAAATCTAGTCTAAAAACTGCTTTTTCATTTTCAAATTTCAGTTAGTTAAAATAGTTTTTTGGATTTGAAAATTTGAGCATAAGCTCATCGGAGGTCAAACTCCATCCGTTTTACCTTATTTTTTATTTTGAAGCTTATTTTTTAGGCCTGCATAAGCCACCTTTTTTTAGAAAACCAAAAAGTTACACACTGAGTAGAAACAACCCTTTTCTTAAGACCTTTTCATGGCTTTAATGAGTTTTAAACTCAGTTCTTTTTGCTGATTTTAGGAGCTTGTTGGACAAGCTTTAAGCTCATATAACTCACATACCCATAAGGATCCATCTTGGTGCTTAAATTTAAGCCCAAAAAGTTGTCCCTAGGCTGTTTGGTATGCATGTGTAGCTTATAGCTTATTTGCCTTTTTTGTGCTTATCTGTCTGTTCTTTTTAGCTTATTTTTGTTCCTAGAGCTTATTAGGTGTAGTGCAAATCTGCCTTAGCTTATTTTCCCTTTTTCCTTAGCTTATTTGTTTTAAAAAGCCCAAACAGTTTTGCTTTTTAGTCCTTAGTGTAAAAAACCATTCTGCCAGCTTTCTTTTTCTTATTTTCCTAGCTTATTTTCAAAATTTGTAAAAAGTTGCTTTATTAAAAATAGTTATATTAGCTAGTTTTATAAGTTAAAAAATGTTTTCTAAAAAAGGAGAGGCACAGGGGTCGAACCTGTGACCTCTCCCTTTGCACATACTCGTCCCACACAAACACACACTAACTACAGCACCAGATAGGGCCATCTGGTCATATCCCACACCATTTAATTTTTATACACTTTTAGCCCATTTAAGCTTCAGCCCTTAATTAGCTTATTTCTGCTTATTTCAATAAGCTGGGAAACCCATTTTATTTTTCTTGAATGAAGCATTGTCCAAGCTACTTTTCAGTAATTTTTCATATTTTTCCTAGATTGTTTACTATTTTTAATTAATTTTTCTTTTTAAAACAGTTTTTAATTCATAAAAAATTATTAAAAAGTCAAAAAAATATAATTCTTTTTTTTAATTTTCTTTTATCATTTAGCACTTAGGAAAATTAAATTTGCGTTCGTAGGATTAAATTTTTAGGATTTCGATTTTTAAAGAACGTGTTTTGATCCCGTTATCGTTTTTAGGTTTAAAACACTTATTTGCTTTCGTTTTTAGGTTTTCTTTACTCGTTTTTGCATTTTAATTGTAGAAATAGGAAAACCAATCCAAAAATCTTTGACCATTCAAAAACGCGATCACAAACGTAAACCCGATTCTCAATTCGCGCCTCGACGGGAAACGACTCGGGAGGTTTTTTTTAGGGTTTTGCTTTGGATAAAAGTGAAGTCTCTTTAAAAGCCTTACGGAATACTTATCTCTACTATTATTGATAGTATCCTTACGTATTTATATTATTATTTATTTTATATATACGTATTTGGATCGAGTCAATTTTTGGCGCCGCTGCCGGGGAGGAGTGATATGATTATCGTGTTTCGTTTGAAGATTAGTTTTTGAAGACCCTTCCTCGTGAAGTTATCATTTTCCGTTTGTGAATATTTTCTTATTATAAAAAATTAAAAAAATACCAACAATACTTTTCCTAAAGTATTGAAAGTACCAAAAAAATTAAAAAACCAACAAAACAAATCGTGTTGTTAATCGTTATAATCGGCTCACCTTTGAATTACAAACTATAAGGAGGGTATAAGGCGGGCTTGATCCAAGGAACATCGCCCAATGGTTTCGTGATAAGTATAGTATATATCTCTATAGTGCAAACTTTCACTAACCAAGATACCGTAAGTAATTAATCACTT
>BQNB010126279.1:5720-19628 GCA_026074375.1 Tanacetum coccineum
TCATCTACCCCCGGAATTTCACCCGATGTTGCTGCTCTTACAACCGAAGTTTCTGAACTTAAGAATATGATGAAGACTATGCCTATCGATAAGCAAAAAGCCCAAGCTCCCGTACCCGTAAAAGCGGTCGAGCAGAGTTGTGTAACTTAAGGAGGTGCTCATTCTTATAGAAATTGTCCCGCCACTGATGGCAATGTTTATCGAGATAACATTCAAGAGTATGTTTCACAAGCTGCTGCAGCTAATTTCAATCAAGGAAATACCAATTCTTGACCTTCGATGGTTGCAAACCAAATCCGACCTCATGGTTTTCCTCCGATTCAAAACAATCAAAACTGTTTCAATCAGAATCAAGGAAATAATTTCAACCAAAATCAGGGAACCAATTTCAATCAAACGCGTGGAAATAATTTCTACCAAGGACAAGTTTATCAACCTTTGACTAGTCAACCATCGGTTTACCAAGCTCACCCTTATCAAGCTCCCGCTCTGTAAATGCAAGGTGTTTCAAAGACCGATTTTGAGAATTATGTCAAGGCTAATGATGCAATATTGAGGAATATGCAAAATCAAGGCCAAGGTTTACAAAACCAGATGACAAATTTAACGGAATTGCTTTCTAAGTTTGTAAATTCCAATACCACTTCAACTTCAAGTTCAGGTTCTCTTCCAAGTAACACCGTTACTTACCAAAGGAAGACTTGAAGGGGATTACTACCCGAATCGAGGTTGTTTATCAAGGACCTACGATTCCTACTACTTCTTCTCCTAAAGTAGTGGAACATAGAACCGAGGTGACAAAGGACACGGTTTTTCCTACTAATAATGGAATTACTGAAGATGTCCAACCTCCGGTTGTCCGAGTTGAAAACCAAAATCCGGTTTCTGAGCCAGTTGATGCTCCCGTTAGTGCACCGATGCCTAACCCGAAACCGTCGATTCCTTATCCTTCAAGGCGAAATGATGAAAAGCGCCGTGAAAACGTTAACGAACAAAATGAGAAATTCTACAAAATCTTTAAAGATATGAGTTTCGAAATTAGCTCCATGGATGCTTTGACTCTTATGCCCAAATTTTGCTTCAACTCTTAAAGCCTTAATCAGAAATAAAGAAAAACTTAGAGAGATGGCTAGAACCCCTTTGAACTAACATTGCTCGGCAGTCATACTTAACAAGTTACTCGAAAAACTTGGTGACCCCTACAGATTCCTTATTCTATGTAAATTTCCCTGAATGGATGAGTGCTTAGCCTTAGCCGATCTTGGCGTTAGCATAAATCTCATGCCATTTTCGATGTGGAAAAAGCTTAACCTTCCAAACCTGACTCCGACGTACATGACACTAGAACTAGTAGACCGTTCGATCTCCCGACCGATCGGTATTGCTAAAGATGTCAACGTTAAAGTTGGTGTATTCCAGTTTCCAGCCGACTTCGTGGTCATGCTTTGATAGATGTGTACGAAGGTGAATTAACCCTTCGAGTAGATAATGAGGCCATTACTAACAATCTTGATCAAACTTTAAGATACTCGGCTAATTATAATGATATGACGGCGAACCGAATCGACGTTGTTGAATTAGCTTGTGAAGAGTATTCTCAGGAAGTTTTAGGATTTTCCAACGTGATCACATGACGTGATGAAACCGAAACGCGTTGTTGAATTAGCTTGTCGAGGAGTACTTCTCAGGAAGTTCCTAGCGATTTTTCCAGACGTGATCGCGAGTGCAATCCCTAATCTGAATATGTCTCGTAGTTTCAATTCCTTCTCTGACTTTCACTTTACTTTCGTGAGGATATGATTTCTTACTTCTCGAAGAAGCTGATGCTTTTCTTGCTCTAGCCGACGATCCAACTTCACCGGAAGTTGATGAATCCTATTATGACCCAGAGCGGGACATTCTTATTCTCGAAGCACTCCTTAATAGTGATCCTTTACCACCTCCGAACCAAGGAAATTATTTGCCGGAAATTTGAAAGGAACTTAAAATTTATGACGCAAAAACTGCCTAATCTTTAATTGATGAACCTCCCTGAAGGCAATCTTCGAACTTAAGGATCTTACCGTCTCATCCTCGAATATGCTTTTTGGAAGACACACAAGTTGACCTGTCCATAATTGCCAAAGATTTGAGTGTCGATGAAAAGACCGCTCTCATAAAGGTTCTAAAGTCCCGAAAGCGAGCCATCGCTTGGAAACTCTCCGACATAAAGGGTATTAACCCGGAATTTTGTTCTCATAAAATTCTAATGGAAGAGGACTACGAACCAGCGGTCCAACATCAGAGAAGGGTTAATCCAAAGATCCACGATGTCATTAAGAAAGAGGTTGAAAAACTTCTTGACGCTGGATTAATCTACCCAATCTCGGATAGTCCTTGGGTAAGCCCAGTGCACTGTGTGCCAAAGAAAGGAGGGATGACTGTAGTGACCAATGATGAAAATGAATTAGTACCAACTAGACTTGTAACGAGATGGAGAGTTTGTATTGATTATCGTAAGTTGAACGAAGCCACCCGGAAAGACCACTTCCCTTTGCCGTTTATGGATCAAATGCTCGAGAGACTCGCAGGAAATGAATACTATTGTTTCCTCGATGGTTTCTCGGGTTACTTTCAAATACCAATCGATCCGAAAGATCAGGAGAAGACCACATTCACCTGCCCATACGGAACATTTGCTTACCGTCGCATGCCTTTCGGCTTATGCAATGCACCAGGCACGTTCTAGAGGTGTATGATGGCTATCTTATATGATATGATTGAAAAGACGATGTAAGTTTTCATGGATGACTTTTCAGTTTTCCGAAATTCTTTTTCTACGTGCCTTTCCAATTTAGAAAAGATGCTTAAACGGTGTGAAGACACTAATTTGGCTCTTAATTAGGAAAAAAGCCATTTTATGGTGAAAGAAGGCATCGTTATTGGACACAAAATTTCAAAGAAAGGAATAGAAGTCGACAAAGCCAAAATAGACGTCATTGCTAAGTTACCTCACCCAACTACCGTCAAGGGTATTAGGAGTTTTCTCGGACATGCAGGTTTTTACCGTAGATTCATCAAGGACTTTTCAAAAATTTCTCGACCCATGACTCATCTCCTTGAGAAAAACACTCCTTTCATTTTCTCCGAGGAATGCATTCAAGCTTTTCAGACCTTAAAGAAGAAATTAACCGAAGCTCCAATTCTGATTGCCCCCAACTGGGACCAGCCCTTTGAGCTTATGTGCGATGCAAGCGACTATGCCATAGGTGCGGTTCTGGGGCAACGAATTGAGAAACACTTTAGGCCTATACATTATGCAAGCAAAACAATGACCGAGGCGGAATCGAACTACACCACAACGGAAAAGGAAATGTTAGCTGTGGTGTACGCTTTCGAAAAATTCCGGTCATACCTCATCATGAATAAAAGCATAGTGTATACGGACCATTCCGCCCTTAAGTACCTATTTGCTAAGAAAGATGCCAAGGCAAGATTGCTACGATGGGTTCTCCTTCTTCAGGAATTCGATTTTAAAGTAATTGATACGAAGGGAGCCGAGAACTACGCGGCCGATCATCTTTCCCGATTAGAAAACCCGTATGAAAATGTTCTCGATCCAAAGGAAATAAACGAAAATTTTCCTCTCGAGACACTTAATATGGTGACTTCTCGTGGTGACCCAAGTACCCCGTGGTTTGCCGATTATGCAAATTACCACGCGGGGAATTTCATTGTCAAAGGAATGTCAACTCAGCAGAAAAACAATTTTTTCAAAGATGTAAAACACTATTTTTGGGACGACCCTTTTCTATTCAAAACCTATGCAGATCAAGTGATCCGGCGATGTGTTTCGGGCCAAGAAGCTATCGACATCCTCACAGCTTGCCATAGTGGACCCATCGGGGGACATTACGGTGCCAACTACACCACCAAAAAGGTTTTTTATTTAGGATTTTATTGGCCCACTATCTATAAAGATGCCCATGAGTTAGTCAAAAACTGTGACTCATGCCAGCGTCAGGGAAAAATTTCACAACGTGATGAGATGCCACAAAATTCCATCCAAGTGTGTGAAATCTTTGATGTTTCGGGCATAGACTTCATGGGACCATTTTCGTCATCTAGAGGAAATAAGTATATACTCGTAGCCGTCGATTACCTATCCAAATGGGTTAAAGCCAAGGTGCTCCCTACTAACGATGCTAGAGTTGTAGTTAAGTTTTTGAGATCTATTTTTGCCTGATTCGGTACACCGAGAGATATTATAAGCGATCGTGGGACCCATTTCTGTAATGATAAGTTTGCTAAAGTAATGTCTAAGTATGGGGTCACTCATCGTCTTGCTACCGCTTACCACCCCTAAATGAGTGGTCAAGTCGAGGTGTCAAATCATGGGTTAAAACGTATTTTAGAAAGGACGGTTAGAGAAAACTGTGCGTTGTGGTCCGATAGGCTTGATGACGCTCTATGGACATTCCGTACCGCTTATAAGACACCAAATGGTTGCACCCCTTATAAGCTCGTGTATGGAAAGTCGTGTCATCTACCTATCGAATTATAGCATAGAGCATATTGGGCATTAAAACATGCTAATTTTGATCTTAAAACCGTGGGCGATCATCGGAAGCTGCAACTTAAAAACTTAATGAGCTTTGTGATCAAGCATACGAGAATTATTTGATTTATAAGGAGAGGACGAAGAAGCTTCACGACTCAAAAATCAAAAACTGCATATTCAATGTTGGTGATCAAGTCTTGCTTTTCAACTCTCGTCTAAAGATATTCTCGGGGAAGCTTAAAACCCGATGGTCCGGCCCTTTCACTATAACCGAAGTTTTTCCATATGGCACTGCAAAATTATCTCATGCCGACGGATCAAACTTCAAAGTTAATTGCCACCGACTTAAGCATTACTTCGGAGGAGACACACCAACAATGGTTGTCCCGGATCTCCAGACTTTCCCTAAGGACGAATGAATTCAGGGATCGAGTCGAGCTTGTGACTCGGTGACAAAAAACAAGTCGCTTCGTGGGAGGCACCCCATGCTTATCTTTCTTCTTTCTATTTTCTAACTCTAATGTGATGTGAGGAGGCTTGTACTCTTCCGATTCTTGTTGTTTGTGCTTGTGATTGTTTGCAGGATGAAACCAAAATTTTCTGAAGTCTCTCGTGTTCGGTGTTTTGTCCCGGTTCACTCGAGCTTCCTAGCCTTTGCTTGCCATTAATTTGGGGACATTCAATATCCTAGATTTTTATCGACTAACATTTATCTTGTAGCACACTTAATAAACGGCTTAAGATTTTTGTTATACTTTCTCCATACTTAGGTTATGCATTCGACTTTTTGAGTTCTAGTATGGGGTTTTTAAGTCTTAAGCTAGGAAACATTAAGGACAATGTTTAATTTTAGTATGGGGTAGTATATCTTCGATATAATCTTACCTACTGTTACCCGTTGTTCTCACGTACCCCGTTTTCCCACCAAAATTTTCAAAAATATGAAAAATTTTAAAATTTTCAAAAATAAAATAAGTGTTTTATCATAATTTTGACTTTCCTGCTGGGTAGAGTAAGAGTAAATTTTGACTCGATCGAGCGTGTTAAGCTCTAGCTTGTTCCTTAACTTTTAGGCTAAGCGTTCGCGAATCTTCGCGAAGAACGAAAAATGATAGAGTTAAGTATGAGTGGAATGCTAAACAAGGATTAGTTGGAAATCTTAAGAGCTCATGTATGTAATTTGTGACTTTTTCTCTCATAAGCTCTTAACCGGAATAATAATACGTGCTATTTTTGGAGATTAAACTTAAATCAACAATTTTATGTAATATATAGCGAAAATTTTAGTCTTAGTTCAAATTTATACTTGAATTTTTCAAAAAGAAGTCTTCCTATATATAAAAAAAAGATAAAATGATAAAAAAAAATATAATAATAATAAAAGCTGTGGGCTGATAAAAGTTTACTACCTTTTGCCGGCTCAAAACCGATGTGGTAGTCTTCTAAAGAAAGCCCATAGTAAGAATAAAAATCCGAGACTAATAAAAGTTTGATGCATCTTGTCGTCTCACAACCGATGTTGCAGCCTTCTAAAAGGTCGAGGGTTACAATTACATAAATATTTTAGTTTAAATTAATAAATAGATTTCTATTTGTTAAATTTAAATATGCTTTTGAATTTTGACTATTCTATTTTTAAAAGCTGTGCATATACGGGAAACTTGAGAATTTTTGAAACCTAAGGTCTGTGAGTCCCGATACTAGTCTCTGTGGGGTGTCAAAAGCCTGGTCACTGTAGCGAAGGTGGATGTGCCGAGACGAAAGTTCGTAAACATGGATGTCCAACTTTTATTGTCATAGAGGGCGAGGTCCTTTAGTAGTGCCCAGGATTCTTCGGCGTTTCTGTCACAAAACTTGCCACCGGTCGATTGGTCAATGGTTCGTCTTGTAACGGGAGTGACATGGTTATAAAAGATTTAGACTTGGAGCCAAAGATCGATGCCATGATGAGGGACTTTTTGGAGTAAGTCCTTGAAACAAGTCCATGCTTCAGAAATAGATTCTCCTTGATGTTGTTAGAACATCAGGATGTCATTACAGAATTTTGCAGTCCTTCCCGGTGGAAAGAATTGAGCAAGTAAACGAGTAGTAAGATCCTCCCATGTGAAGATGGATCCTGCTGGAAGACATTCAAGCCAGATGCTAGCTTGATCGCGATGGGAAAATTGAAATAAACGCAGACACATTCCTTCCCTATCTGCAACATCAAGGTCTAGTGAGTCCACTAGCTTTAGGAAGTCCATGAGATGTTGGTTTGGATCCTCAGACCAAAGTCCGTGGAATGAGTGATATGTGTGAAAACACATATCCGTTTTATATCAAAAATGGCCCTAAAAAGATAAAATTGTGCATAAAATGCTTGTATATTGCTTGTTTTGTCTTTGTGATTATGTAGGTACGGATATTGCAAAAATCTCAAGAAAACGGTCAAAACCGGACAATCACGGACACGAGACGGAAAGGAGTGTACAAGAGCTGAGGATTTGATAGCAAGAAAGGTCAAAAGTCATCTCCAGTCAACCTTTAGTCAACCAAAGTCAACTCACTAAATGACAAAACCTAAAAATTCCTAAAACAGCCCTTCAAGTCAAACCAAATTGCAAAAAATAGTCCCTAAGCCCTAACGGTGTTAACTCTTTAATATATAAAGAGTTAACACTCGTTATCTTTCTATAATAACCCACAAACAACACCCGGCCCAATCCCTTTTTTTTATAAACCCAAGTCAAAGCTCATTGTCCCCGGGTCAAAGAAAAATCAAACGCACCCTTTTATAATTTTAAAACACGTGAAATGTTGTTGTTACTGTTTATCTTCTTCTTCATTTTACCTTGAGTTAAAATCAAAGGGCAAATGGAAATTGAGTACATGGCCTTACAATTCAAGTGTCTAGAGACAAGCTGACAGAGTAATACGTCATGAGAGGCTCCCATTGGTCAATCCCCACAAGGAATAGCATGCGGGCTTAAGAAAGAAACACACAAGGACTTGGGATTTTGCACTAAAGTAAGTATAAAAGAAGCACAAGTGCTTGGACACACGGAATGCCACGTTGGCAATCCGTGTGCTCACCAAGTTGATCCAACAGACAAGAATCAAGATCAAATGATTGGAAGAATGAAAGGACAAGATTAAAGGAGAAAGGAGCGTGATCCAAGACCTAGAAGCTTCATTTACAGGCTATAAAAAGCTCTCACAATTCACTACACAGAGAGAGTTAGCTATGGAGTATATATAATTTTGTTATTAGATTTTAGCTTTTTAAATTGTTCTTTTAAATGTTTTACGCTTAATGTTTTGATTTAATGTAATCTTCTTTTCAGTATTGTAATCAATTTTCCATTAATAGAATTCGAGTTTACTCTTACTTTTCTCAAGTTCTCTTTTATATAAAACTTTACTAAATAAGTTGTTATTGTTCTTAATCCTCTAATAAGGTGATCATAAGCTCTTCTCAAGTCTCTAAGCCTGGAATAGAGCTAAATTTAATCATTAATCTATTTAAACCTTTAAAATTAGCTAAATACATATGCCATATGGATCTAGAGCTTTTGGATGATAAGCTTAACCTAGAAGAGCTTATGGGACTTTTACTAGCCTATCCTTGTGATAAGCTAGAGCTGTAGAAGAAGCTCCTTGAGCTTTTTAAAGCCTTTGTTTAGATAAGGCATTTGTAAGTTTCATTTTTCCCTTTCTGTCCTTAATTTCTTAGTTAAAACTACATTTGCTTATTTTTAGCTTATTCTTTGCTTAATTGTGCTTATTATTGTATTATTGTAATGATTATGTCTGAGTATCTGTTCTTAAGTCTTATAATCTAGATTTTAGTTTTCTTAATTTAGTCTCATAAATCATTAAAAATCCAAAAAAATTAGCATTAGCTTAATAATTGTTAGTTTTGCTTATTCAGTTGCTCAAATCTGTTCATTAGGTTTGTAATAAGCTTTTCAATATCTGGTATCTAAGTTTTATGCCTTGATTTTCATTTTTATAAGCCTAATATGGAATTGTTCAAATTAAAGGGGTGTTTGGCTAAAGGCAGTACTAACTTAAGTTAGTACTGCCCAAAGCTATTTGGTTCTTTAAAGTGAATTTAAAACTTCATATTTAGGTTTATAGATTTGATTTTAAGGATATTGTTAGGTCTAATCTAGTTTTGATTAAAATTGTGAGTGTTAGTTTAAGATTTGTGGTTAAGTTCAGCTTAATAGGGTCTTTTATAATTGGATTGTCATTTGTTGTTCTAGTTACTTCAATTGCTTTTACTTTAGTGTCTAAAAGTTATAGAAACAATGCCTAAAGTCTGCATATGTTAGTTTTTGTGATTTGGTTATAGATGTGGTCAAATGCATCAGCAGCTTTAAACTGCAATTAGTCATTTTAAATCTAAATTTTCAGCTAGTTAAAATAACTTTTAGCTTTTCAAATTTCTTGCACAAGTAGATTATAAGGTAGTTTAAGTATGTTTGAACTTATTTTAGCTTATAAAGCTTATTTGGTCATCTGTTTTTAGCTTTCAATTAAGCCATTTGTTTTTTTAATCCAAAAAACCAACTCAGTATGTTCTGAGTTTCTAGGCTATTTTAATTTAGCTTTTTCATTAAGCACTTAGTTTTCAAAATAATTTTTAAAAGTAGATTTAGGTAGCTTATTAGCTGTAGTATAAACCTGCATAAGTCAGATTCCCACAAGGATCCAATAGCTCATTGAAAAATAAGCTTAAAGGTCCTTGCAGGGCCTGTTTGGTTCTAAGAGTTTCATTAAGTGCTTATTAGAGAATAGTAGCTTATAGCTTGTAGGTTTAGCTTAATTTTTGCTTAGATTAGTTCATTAGGATAGATTAAATTTGTTCTTAGATTTTTAAAGTCAGAGATAGCTTATTTTAGCTTTTTCATTTAAACCAAAAGCACTTAAGTCAGTAGCTATTAGCCTTTTCATTATGCTTTTTAGTTACTTATCTGTTTTTCAAAATGAATTTGGTTTGCAATTTTAAGTAGCTTATTAGTTGTACTTTAAGTAGGTGATAAGCTTTTTGCCCTAAGGATCCATTTGAGAGCTTAATTTTAAGCTTGAAATTGCCCTTGCAGGCTGTTTGACTTTCAGTTAGTATCTAAGAGCTTATTGAGATGTTTATGCTTATGGCTTATATTTTAGTGCTTATTTATGTCATTTTAAGCTTATTAGGGTAGGGTTAGGTAGGAAATTAGCTTATAGTTCTTTGTCATCAGCTTATTTAGAATTTGTAGCTTATAAAGTTTTCTAAAAAACCAAAAATAAAGTTAAGTAGTGTCTGTCATGTTTTCAGCTGTTTTACAGCTTATCTAGGATTTCTTGAGTTTCACATAATAGAACATTATTAAAAATACTTATTTTCATTTATTTAACTCATCACTTATGTTTTTAACTTTTTCAAAAATACAAGAAAATTGCAAAAAGCAAGGCATGGGACTCGAATCCCACGACTTTGCCTTCACACACACATAGTCTTACCAGTTTGCTACATTAGCTCAACAATATACCTTTCATAATCATCTTTTATATACATTTTTTCATTTTAGCCTAAATCTAATAAGCGTTTAGCTTATTACACAGCATATTCAATAAGTTGTGTAACCAAGCTTATTATTAGAAGACATGGACTCGATCTATATGTAACAAATGTTACAAATGGACTAACTAGACTACATAACTTCGGATCTTGAAGATGACCGAAGTTCTTCTCTTGCACTTGAGGGAAGAAGGAAAGAGTAGAAGATTGGATCACATTTAAACAAGATTAAACAAGTTAAATGATCAAAGATTTAGAGAGATTTAGTGAGATCTAGAGAGAGAAAGAACTGAGAGAAATTCGTGCAAAAGGGTTGTTCAAATGGTTGGAGGTGATCCACTATTTATAGGAGCTGAAAACTGCCAGTCTGTCAACGGCGGTCCCGGCGGTCCCTTATATATAAGGGGGCCGCCAGGCCTATAAGGGGGCCGCCGCCTAGACTCCGCTCCCTTTTTTGTCTTTTTGTGGGGAAGGTTGTATCTGGTATAGAAGCTTCTATTTTGGGGGGAAAACCAGATTTCAAATTTTATATTTAAATAAAACATTTCTTTTATTAAAAAGTATTTTGTGTTTATTTATTTTTGTGAAAAATACTTTTGTAGAAATGTAATGGTTAAGAAAAAAAATATTTTTCTTTGATCATCCTACAAGTTTAATTTGTTTGTACATACCTTACGTGATTTACGTCGGGTGCAAACAAATGTCGGTGTTGATGCAGACTTGAGACATCGAGTGTTGTTGATGCATGTATGCATTGATGATTTGTGATTACGAGTAACTTGCGTACTTTACGTTATGTATTACAAGTTACATGTTTGTCATCACCAAAACATAAAGAGATCGTATAGATTAAATATCGTAATATTTGCACTAACAATTTGAATTTCATTTCATATTAGTAATTTTGAATATAACCTAAAGTTTATTAATAAGTATTTGAAAATAAAACCTTAAGTTATAATTTTGGAAATTATAAAGATATAACATAAGGTATTTTGTTTAAAAATATATATAAAACTTATATATGTACATATATATGGCCGGCCCATATTTTAAAAAAAATATTTTGTAATGTTGAATATTTTGTATATTTACTTTCTTTTTATAAAAAACATATTTTAAGGGATAAGTATTAAAATGTTTTAGCAAGTATTTTGTGTAATCTTCAAAATAGGAAAAAAATTATTGTGCCCCCTCCTCCTTTATCTATAACCGGCCCTTAGGGGTAATTATACACCAAAATCTTTTATTTTTGTAATAAAACTTATTTTAAGAAAAGAGTGTAAAGGGATTAAGACAAACATTTGGTAATCTTCTAAATCAAATAAAAGATTTTGTCCCCCCTCCTCTTCATCCTTATAACTGGTCCCCTCCTCCCTCATTCTCCATCATCCTCTAAAAATTTTCACTCTATAATTTTGTGTATTCCTCCATAAAAGCTTCAAGCAAGAAGAAGGTTTAGGTGTTTTTGGGTAATCCTTGAAGTTTTGGTGTTCTTAGTGTGGTCTTGATCTTTGATTCCTTGGTGTTTGTTTCTTGTTCTTGTCTCCATATCCAATCCGTAAGTAATCCATATCTCTTTTGAATTCATTCTTGGTATTTCCATGATTAACATAAGTTTTATACATAAAATCATAAAGTGTAAAAAGAAGAAAATCATGTGTTATGATTCTGTAATGTGTTTATATAAAAAATACAGATTAGAAACCCTAGGGTGGTTTGATGGGGAGTGTTAATTGGTGTTGTCATGGTTTATATTCTGGAAGAATTTTAGGTCATGTTCAACGGGGTATATCTTAATGAAAAAAATTGGTTTTAACATGATTCTTGAACCTAAAGTTAAATTAAAAGAGTCTAGTTTCTGGAAAATCCGGCCTCATGTTAATTGGAGGTCAGGAAGGTCGATTTTTAGATTTTTATAAGATTTAAGTGTCGGAATCTTGGAATTTTCTATCAGAGATTTTCAGTTGCGTGGTTTGATTTTTAATTCGAAAACCCTAAGGAGTTAGCTTCTAATATTTTATTTGGTAGATATTCAAGATATGTGCTACATCTATGATTTTTTTTCAGAATTTTCTGAGTTGTCTAGGTAAGGGTTTTATACGTCAACTTTTCAAAGGTTCTGCCAGGTCAAAATTCGGGTCAGTTTTGGGTAACAAGGGTCAAAGGGATACTTAAACATGGAAATAAATTAAACCAATGATCATGGGTGTACGAGACACATGTGGGAACCTCTGTGGTTTTTTGTAGAACTTTTGGAGGTCGTTTAATTGGTCTTTAACATCGGGAAACTTGCTTAAAATGTTGGCAGAGTTTGGAAATTTAGAAAACTCTAATTGAGTTACCTTAAATGTTTTAAATGATAAGATTAAGTAATAAACTTATAAAATAAGATAGATAATAATATGTAATCATGGATTCTTGTAGATTCGGTGAAGTTGTTGTGATCTTTTGTCTTCGTGTTCATTTCTCTCCGATTGCTTATTCGTTAAGGTACAGATATCCCGTCCTTTTAGTAAGGATATCTCATGTCTTGATTCTCATTTGTTTTAGCTACTTTGGTTCGTTTGATATTCTGTCCGATTTGATATCCGTACTCATGACTCATTGATATTCGTTGATATTCTGTTTGATTTGATATTTGAATTCATGATCCCTTTGATCTTTGTTTGAATATGATATTAGATCCGTTATCTTGATTGAATTATTGGTAGAAAAATGATTTGTAGGCCTAAGTAGTGTGCCTAAAAATAGACCTACAATTATGATTGGTGGAATGAAAAATTTGATTGGTGAATATGAGGAGAGAGAATGAGTGTTTGACACTTGTCAAAATGTAAATGGATTAGGCCTATTTGTAGGTCTATTATGTAGGCCTATAGATCATAACTCTTATTGGTAACTCGTTTAGTTTGCTTAAATCTTTGCCCGAGCTATTTGTATCTAGTCATGGAGGTACCATGACCATGTCATTGATGCACCAATGGCATGACACTATCTGTGGCTGTGTGATTAGTCCACGACGTTCCCTTTTCTATGTGCACTTATTATGATTTGATTATATATGTTCGTGCACTCGCCATAGTGCTTGTGTATATGGATATGACTTTGTTCTGCAGGGAGCATATGGATGCATCCTAGGTACTTTGTTCCGTTTAGTTTCATTAGGTGAATGGGTTGTGTGTGTGCAATACACCCCATTTCACATTTTGTAAGGTACATCTGGAGTCTGCAGCTCCCATGTATAATTTTATATGATATGATACGATTTATGTTGGATTATGTAGTCTAAGCGTCTGGCATGCTTTAGACTTTTGTTTATAGCTCGTAGGCACTCCTTTGTTATCCTTAATTCTTGATCATCGATTATTATTTCGTATGACATTTGTTTAGCAGATTCTCGGGATTCGTTTCGTTGAAACCTTCATTTTATTTCCGTTATTATTATTATTATTATTATTATTATTATTATTATTATATCTGGAGTCTGCAGCTCCCATGTACAATTTTATATGATATGATATGATACGATGTATGTTGGATTATGTAGTCTAAGGGTGTGGCATGCTTTAGACTTTTGTTTCGAGCTCGTGGGCACTCCTTTGTTATCCTTAATTCTTGATCATCGTTTATTATTTCGTATGACATTTGTTTAGCAGATTCTCGAGATCCGTTTCGTTCAAACCTTCGTTTTATTTATGTTATTACCATTATTATTATTATATCTGTTCACTGAGCGTTATCTGATTGCAGTTTATTATACTATAGAATATATCATAAAAATATAATCCCGAGAGTAATTAAGAAAGTTACCAAGTTA
>BQNB010126280.1:0-19628 GCA_026074375.1 Tanacetum coccineum
TGCTAAGTATTTTATTAAATATTTTTATTTAATAAAACGTGATAATTAAATATAATTTAATTATTTTTGTGTTTCTAAAATTTTTCTAAAATTTTGCGAGGGCATTTCAGTCACCTTCTGACTGTTTTCGGGTCTTGGTCAAAACTGAAAAGTTGTCAGGAATGTCGTTTTACATCAAATTGCTTTAGAGTCTGAGTTATGAAAACATGATTTAGTGGTTCGTTTTTGATACAATTCTATGAATTAAATTATTTCCTTTTTCGTTTTCGAATCAAATAATTTAAAATAAATTTTATAAACGACAACATGTAATAATAAATATTATTTATTATTTAAATATGTTCCGAAAATTGACGGTTGTTATAAAAAGTCTCTTTGAAAATTTCATTATTAGCAAACGTATGACTCATTTTTGATGGTTTTGAAAAATATTGTTGTTCAGGCGACTTTTCACGTTGTGGAACGAACAAATCATAAAGATTATTCAACTGGTCATAATCAAAAGGTCTGATTAAATCGCTTAATTTTGATCGGCTTACTTTGTCAAGACGAATCATTTCGTCATATTTAGGGGCTAACATTAATGCAAGATTATCATTATAGCAACCTATATCATACAGACGAGGATTCGCTTTTTGAGCTTTCTTGAGGAACTCAGGTTTTGCAAAACTCGTTTACAATTACTATTAAGCATATTCATTCTTTGAACTGATTGTTCGGTTTTATATACAATATCATCCAAAACCTTGATTTTGTTTTCTAAAGCAATGACCTTATCAATTTCTTTGTCTTCACGAGTTTTGTAAAACTTAATCTGAGCCTCTTTTTCTTGTGACATTATGGAGATGGTTTCTTGATGTTCAAAAAGCTCCTTTTTTATATCTGAAATCGTTTGATTTAAATCATTTATCTTTCGAGTATATTTATTTGTTAATTTTTCAAATTCTATTTTGTATGGCATTAAATCCCCTTTAGCTTTTGCACAATCAATTGCCACATTTGACGCATAATTCACATCATGATACTTATCAAGTTCCGCTTGGAACTTCTTAAGGTCTTTGAACATCAACTGATTAGTCGTAGACAGTTCATTGTTTGCTTCTTTGAAATGGTTATTTGATGATTCTAAACTTTTATTTTTTGTTTTAAAATCCTCAATTTCACCTTTCAATTTATCAACTAAAGCCTTGTTTGATGATTCCAAAAATTTATTACGGTTTTTGCTGTCATCAATTTCACATTTTAGTTTCTCAATTAAAGAAGCAAGCAAATCACGTTCTTGATCAAGATCATCAGTGTCATCCTGGTCATCCTGATCTCTATTATAACATATATCCAATGAATCAATAGTGATTTTTGTGTCACCTTGTTCCGCCAGATATATGTGATTACTAGATTCAGGTTGCTCAGGATGTTCATTTTCCATGGCAAACACATTATAGTTGTCATTATTGTTTTGTACCTTATGTATTGGCTCATCATTAAAGATTGGTCCAAAATTGTCAATTGGATCTGGAGTAACCTCTTGAATTTGTGCCATGTACATATAATGTGCTTCCAATTCCTGGTCGTCAGATTCATCATCAGTGTCATCCTTCTCCAATCAACTTATTCTACATTTAACTAGATTACAGCTTCCTCTTGCTTACGCAATAACATCTTCTCCTTGTGATAAACTGCATCCTTTGCCCGTTTCGGTTTCTGAAATTCCCTTGCTACATGCCTATATTCCTTGCAATTATAACATTGAATCCCAGACTGTTGCACTACCTGTGTACCTACATTCTCCATAGCCCCAGCAACATTGAATGCCCTCTAATTATCATACCCAATGCCTCTGTTAATCCTTGAAGTATTATCCTGATTTGCTCTACTAGTGTTTGATGAAGTTCTGAGGTTGTTGTTGGTAGGTTTGTAGATTTTCTTAAATGATAGCGAAATAAAAGCCATGAGTTTATCAAGCTCCTTCTCCTTTGACAATGCATCATCTTCTGCAACCATTTTAGGTTCTTGATCATAAGTGGGTGGAGGAGAGTTGACAATTGCTTTATGATGAGGTGTCATTTTATACACTTTTTTAGGGTCATTTAACCCCCTAAATCGTGTGTTTATGCCCAAAATTAGTTCTTAATCGTTCCTTTTTAGGGATTTTACATTTGGAGGGCATTTGGAAGAATTACACGTGACTTGGGCTTATTTGTAGAAGAAACAGACAAGACTACGGATCTACACCAACATTGACCAATATGTCTATGTGTTGTTTGATTCATCTATGTTCTTGCTTTATCTTTAACATGCTTGGCTAAACCTCCTATTTGTGTTTATTTATGATTGTAAGAAACCTAGAATGTAGATCTTAGTGGTGTTGCTTCTTGTGATGGATGTGCATGTTAGGTCTTAAAAAACCAGCTTTTGTATGTATCACTATTGATATGTCTAGGGAAACAAGACTGTGTAGAAATAATACCATCAGGTAACAGTCTTCATACTACCTTCCCCCTAATATGGGTGATCTACTCTTAATATATTTCACATGTACTTAGTATATCCTTAGGGGCCTTGTAATAGTCTTCATACTACCTTACTTGTGCGTTGCTCTAACGGAATACTAAGTAGAGTGCGGGTTCGTGTAATTTGTTCATGACTTAGGAAATAATTACACAGATCATCACAAGTGTGACAAAGCAACAACACTAGGAGAAGCAATCTAGGGAGTAATACATGATTAAATAAACACAATCTTTTATTATATTGTTATCACTAGTAGTTTAGATTATTATTTAGTTTAATAGCTAAAACCAACAACCTCTCCAATATATGAATTTACCTGCTTTCCATAAAATATAAAAACACAAAAATAATCTTCTTTCAACCCTTAGAATTCTGTTAGACCGTGATCAAGCCTTCCCAACCTATTCCCCGAGTGAACGATAACAACCCATCGAGTCTTGCCTATACTACTACTACAACGATTAGGTGCTCTGCCTAGGGAGTTGTAAAACTTCGTGTAGAAGTCTAACGACAACCGCATCAAGTTTTTGGCGCCGTCGCCTAGGGAATAGTTAGGTTTTGATCATAGTTTAGCTTAGTTCTACTTGCTTGAATCCTTTCAAGTAAGATTTTATTTTCGCATATTAACTTTCTCGTATTCTATCTTTTCTTTGTGTGTTTGTTCGTATTTCCATTGACTATTCCACTCTTCATTATGGAGAATGTAAATCCATCTTGTTCTACCTCTAATAGGGAGTTTCTTGACCCTAAGAAAAAAAGAAGGAATTGAGTCATGGCTCGGGGACAGTAGGATCATTGACTCATTAGACAGGTCGAATAAAATTGAATACTTTGATACCTTCCCCACCATGGAGGAATTAGAATATCACGAGTGGCTTTTGAAACACCCCAAACCATCTTGGGTAAAGGCAAAGATAAGAACCGAAAATTTAAACAACGTTAAGATCTCTTGCAAGATGGGTCACTTTCTTAAAAGACAAGCCTACATTGATTTAGAACCACCAATTAATGTTATGTCTAAGCAACATTACAATATGATCATGAGTAAAGGGCTAGAGTCGAGACAAAAACCATCCAACCCTAGTAAGAACATCAACTTTGTAGGAAGAGTCAAGGGTTTAAAAGTTTTCATAGGAAATTTCACATACGAATGTAATTTCATGATTTTAGAGGACACCACTAGCATTATAGACCACCACCTAGGAGAAGTAGTCCTTGCAAAACCATTTGCAAGGAATATTGGTCTCTTTTATGATTAGGAAGAGGGAACGGTTACTTTCGAAAAAGATGACGAGAGAATCACATTTATGATGCCGCATAAGATGGGAGCGTCTAACCATATAGAATTTAAGGACATAAATACTGATTCTATACCACCCTCTGTCCTCGAGAGTAACGATGACTGTGGGAAAACCTATTACTCGGATAGCCTGACCTTAGGACCTGAGTACAGGGAAGACGAAAGTATAAGCAAAGAAATTCGACACCTAATGAAATTGGAAAGAGAGGCCAAGAGACACGAAGGAGAAGTCACGTAAGGACGTGTGACTTCGAGTCTAGCTACAAGACTCGTTAATAAAGAAAAGCGCTTTTTGGGAGGCAACCCAATTTACTTTTCCCGTAAATTAGGAGTGTCATGTGTGTTTTCATAGTTTGTTTTATTATGTTTGAACTATCTTGTAATCATGCTTTGTTTGTCTTTAACCTCGTCTTAATTTCAATCAAAGGTGTTTTGCAATCATGCATTGTTTGTCTTTAACCTTGTCTTAATTTCATTCAAACATGTTAAATGAATTGTTTAGATTAATTCGCGTCAGTTTCGAGTCATATGATTGAATTGTTAAATCTTAGGTTTTATGCAGCCATTTGTACAGGAATTAACTTATGGAATCAAGTGCAGGAAATTTTTCATCAAAAACAAAAATTTTGTTTTCACAGACTGTGGAGACGGCGTCACGATTAACACGCGACGCCGTCACCACGATACCTGTGACGGGGTCACGAAAACCCTGACGGCGTCAAACGCCCAGGTCCAGAAAACTTAAAGTTTTTAATTATTTTTGAAAATAAAACTTGCATAACATTTAATATATGTATTCTTCTGTTATAAACCTGCAAAACCTAATGAGTTTAACAATTCTCTCATCCTATCTTTACTGCTTTATCGAGTCAAACCCTAAATTCATATTGTATATTTGTCTATCGCACATTTTATGCTTGGTGTAGTTGTCTTTGTCTTTGATTACAGGTTATATTTGATGAGAAGAAGCTTGGAAGTTCTTAGGAAGTTTCATTGGATGATTCTTGGAGGACGATTTAACCAGTTATCGCATGTTTCTTCTCTATTATTAAGCAAACCAGGGGAGTACTAGTTTCTTTTCCTTGTTTTCTTTTCCCTTTATTCGTTTTTACGGGTACTTCTATAGAACATTGGGGACAATGTTCAACTTAAGTGTAGGGGGAATAAGCCTTAGAAACTATTCTTTCATTTGCCATTTGCTTTGTCCTTAAAATGATGGGTAATATATCGAAACATAGCATAAAAGGTGATTTTTACCCAAATTTAAATTTTTTTACGACACATACCGACGAAAACCAAGTATTAATAGCGTCTCATGGATAGGAATTTATATGACTAGCACAATAACCCTCAGAATTCCACCCCAAAAATGTAAGGTTCGCCCTTAGATCTTTAGGAATTCGGGTACCCATCATTGGTAACCCAAGATGATTTTATCTTTACCCGGTTCGAGTTAAGGTTGATCTGCAGGCGTGCATGTCTATTCCGTCGTTACGGCCATGTATGCATTGCCTTGTCACCTTTTCTGGAATGTCTGGTGTTAGTAAAATTCATATGAATGTACCGGTAATGTATTAAATTCCAGAACTTGTTATTGTGATGCATCCCGAGACTGCATAGTAAGTATTAGGATTTGCTTGATAAGAGGCATTAGGATTAACCCATGTTTTAAACCTGTAATTTTTATGATGGTCACACCGATCATATAACTATCCCACACCCTTGCCATGCACTCATCATTAGTGCAGGATACCCCTAATACACACCCACTGAGCTATCCTTTTTCACGTTTTCTCAGTAATTTTTCTGTAAAGATCTGATTATTAATGAAAGAGCATTGAGTCCACCCCTTAAACTAATCGTTACACCTAAAAAGCCTTAGCCTACCTTGTATGTACTCGCCTTTAGTACATTATTGTGTTTAACCCAAGTTAATTATTAAGTACACGGTTGCTAAGTCCTTATCCTTGTAAATATAGTTTTGGGACGATTGGGATTCATGGTAGTATTTATTTCACGGAAGAATGGGGAAGAAAAGTTAAGTCAATACCCCTATATATTTTTAGATGATCTCCATGTTATTTTGATCCACCTCAAATTGGGTCATTATATAGATTGTAAATATCGAGCATGTAAAAGCTCAAGTGTAGGGGTACGTATTATAAACCTCATGTGATGTATTATGTTATTAAAAAAAGAGATTGATGTAGAGTTGTGTAGAGTTTGTAGATCTTCGTCCGAGTCTTGGCTTAGCAACCATACCAAAGTGTATTCGTGTAAATAATTAGCTAACCCTTCTACTCCAAATTCACCCAAAGCCACCCAAATGTATCCTATCCGTTTCCGTTTCCATTATAAGTTATATTATACCTACACCCCACAACCCTTTAAAAGACCTCTTAGATAGTAATGAATAATGCTTGCACCTAGCGGTGGAGGTTTGATCCTTTACCAAACCTATGGTAATTTATATGCTAGGAACAGTTAAGAGTTTTGATTTCCGTTTTCCCCCTTATATTATAGATTTATTATACACCCCAGATGAAAGAGAGAATCCCAAACACTTATGTAGGCTTAGTGTATACTTTCCGTGCTATTAATTACAACGTCTAGAAGGTTGTGTTGTAAAATACTTTTAAAGAGTACGTAAAATGACCCCTCATATTGTTATTGTCTAGATAGAAAAGCCCATTTGCTTGAGGACAAGCAAATCCCAAGTGTAGGGGTATTTGATGAGGTGTCATTTTATACACTTTTTTGGGGTCATTTAACCCCCTAAATCGTGTGTTTATGCCCAAAATAGGTACTTAATCGTTCCTTTTTAGGTATTTTGCATTTGGAGGGCATTTGGAAGAAATACACGTAACTTGGACTCATCTAGTGAAGAAACAGACAAGACTACGGACCTACGCCAACATCACTCAAGATAATGTTCTCAGTGGCTAGAGACGGCGTCACAAATACAATGTGACGCCGTCACAACGAAGACCAAGACAGCGTCACAAGATTCCACAATGTTGTCAGAGCACATGACCCAGCCTATTATCTAGAATATTCTCTTTCATGATGGCGTCACGATTAAAACACGACGCCGTCACATCGATTTTCCTATATATACAAACCCGAATTTCGGGTTTTAAGTGTGTAACTTAGAATAAAAAGAGGGTACGAACCCTAGTTCATTTAGCAGCTGTTAGGGATAATTTTAGGGCTAAAACCCTATTGTACTTCCTCCAACTCATGTTTTAATCAAGTAAGGTTTATTTAATTATTCAATATGTCTATGTGTTGTTTGATTCATCTATGTTCTTGCTTTATCTTTAACATGCTTGGCTAAACCTCCTATTGTGTTTATTTATGATTGTATGAAACCTAGAATGTAGATCTTAGTGGTGTTGCTTCTTGTGATGGATGTGCATGTTAGGCTTTAGAAAACCAGCTTTTGTCTGTATCGCTGTTGATATGTTTAAGAAAACATGATTGTGTAGAAAGAAAACAGTCTTCATACTACCTTGCCCCTAATATGGTTGATCCACTCTTAATAGATTTTACATGCACTTAGTATACCCTTAGGGGCCTTGTAATAGTCTTCATACTACCTTACTTGTAACGTTGCTCTAACGGAATACTAAGTAGACGGCGGGTTCGTGTAATTTGTTCATGACTTGGAAAATAATTACACAGATCATCACAAGTGTAACAAAGCAACAACACTAGGAGAAGCAATCTAGGGAGTAATACATGATTAAATAAACACAACTTTTTATTATATTATTATCACCAGTAGTTTAGATTATTATTTAGTTTAATAGCTAAAACCAACAACCTCTCTAATATATGAATTTACATGCTTTCTATAAAATATAAAAACACAAAAAGAATCTTCCCTCAGCCCTTAGAATTTTGTTAGACCGTGATCAAGCCTTCCCAACCTATTTCTCGAGTGAATGATAACAACCCCCCGAGTCTTGACTATACTACTACTACAATGATTATGTGCTCTGCCTAAGGAGTTATAAAACTTCTTGTAGAAGTCCAACAATGACCGCATCACTTTACCTTTGTTTCTGGTAGCAGCTTGTTGTGATCTGGTTGAGGAATTTTAAGTGTAGTGATTATCATGGTTGTGAGGATGGTAAACTGGTTGTTGTTGAGCAACAAGTTCAAGTGGATTAGCAGTATGTGCTAGTCTTTTAGCTCTTATCTCATTGACTTCATTATGGTGTTGCTTTAGAATGTCATAAAGTTTATGGTAGGAGACAGTCTTCAATTCTTGACTCTGCATAACAAGCGTCACAAACCTTTGTCATTCTGGTTGTAATTGAAGTAGGAACTAAACATTCACTTGATGATTGGTAACATCACACTAATTTCTAACAAGCTCATTCATCATCTTATAGAACCTTGAGTAATAAGGTTCAAGTGATTCACCATCCCGTGATATGAATTTTTCAAACTCCTAATATAAATTGGTTTTAAGATCTTGAACATTGATTGATTCACCCTATTTCAACCTTTCACTTGCTTTCCACCTCTCACATGCATTTGGACAAGCATCAACTGTGGAGTAGATATCATTATCTATCCCTGTGAGAATAATCTGAACAGCTTTAGCTTCAGCATCCAATTGGTTTCTTATGTCTTGTGACACATTCTTATAGTTCTCCATTGATGAGGTGTCATTTTATACACTATTTCGGGGTCATTTAACCCCTAGATCATGCAAATATGCCCAGATTATGTGCTTAATCATTTGTGCTTAATACATGTGACTTAGGCTCATTTGGAGAAGAAACGGACAAGACTACGACTCTACACCAAGAACCATGAAGAATTATTCACTCACAGCCTGGAGACGGCGTTGATGACATCAAATAATGTCACTTTATTATATCATTTATCCCATATGTTTTGCCTGCTTTTATATAATTATTGCATTATTTGGTACTTAATTGCTTTAAAGTTGATAAATATAATAATCCAGGAGTGTTAGGTGAGACGAAATTAAAAAGGCGGCATAATTTGGAGCTAAAACGAAGACCTTTAAAGAATGATAATTTCTGACTACATACACCGTATCCAAAAAAAGAGATATGGCATATCAGCGCCTGAACTTCACAAGAAAATGTGTTTGACAAATTCCCAATACGGCGTATCTGACTTCTTCCATACATCGTATCCACGAAGATAAATATTCGAAGATATAGTAAATCAAGTAAATTGGGAATGATATCACTGATTGATTGAGAACGTAGCGCACACTCCAAGGAATGTATCCATCATTTTCAGAGGTTATAAATAAAAGACTTTAAAATGAGTTTTCGGTGTGCAATATCATATTCTTTATACTTTACTCATAAAAGATGATTTTTTGAAGAAAAGGAGAGCAACAAAGGTCAAGCATCGATCACGATTCCATAGAAGACACCGTGTAATTTCCTTACTCTTATAATCATTTAATTTTTGGTATCTTTCGGTAAAACATTTAGTTTACCTTGGTTATTTGATCACACTTGTATAATTACAATGGTTATGGGCCAATACCCTTGGGTATTAGCCATCTTAATGAAAGTTCAATGTTTGGTTTGTTTTAAAAATTGATTTCTTAATTAATCGTTGATTGTTTAATTATGTTTATCACCTAATACTTGTCTATGTGCTTAAATATGCGACCTATCATTCAACTAGGTCTAGTGATACCTAAAAAGTAATCTAGATACTGGGATAGCTCTCCATATCGTGTTTTATATTACTGGACCAATAGGATCACAAATAACGTTCTATCTTTACCTTTTAATTATGAGCTTAGTTAAACCGGTATGTAACCCGTAATGTTTCAGCAATCATGTTCTTAATTAATTAGTAAAGACTCGAATAATGGACTACCAATATATAAAACACCGTCAAGCAATAAGTGGGTAAAGTCCCGATGGGCTAGGGTTTTAACAGGATCACCACTGTTTTAATCCCCTAAGATAGATTATAATTAAACTAAAGGATGCTTTATGCGGATGCATTAATTGTGACATGATTAATCGTGTCTAGGTCTTAGGATGATGTCCCGCCTAAGTCTTAAGAATGATATGCCGCTTCGAGATAAGTAAATCATTGCACTAAAACAAACAAACCAACGTTGAACTGGATTTAATATGGCTAATACGGTTTTCTATTATTTTGCTTGTACCGCTTTTCTATCTGTAAAGTACTTTTAATGTTATGGTTTATAAAATTCTTTTATAATTTACATTAACCTTTCGGATTATCGTTACGTAGGATTTTTATTCGTGTTTAGCTCTGTTTTTATTATTCTTTCGAGCACGTTCTCGTAATCTAAATTTTCTTATTTATTTATGTAGTTTACAAAATTATTGTTCTGACGATATGGAACAGTAAATTTTTTATTAAAAATTGTTTTATTAAAAATTTTTTATACATTTTAAGTATATAAACTTGCGAAATTCATAACTTCTTCGTTTTTAATCGAAAAAAATTCGCTTCTTATTGTTTTGGAATCCTAAAATTATGTATAATTTGTTAAAGATACCAAACTTTCTGTTTTATATAATTTTTATAAAAGATATTTTATAATCCCGTTTAATTAAACGTATAACTCGTAATTAGCGTATCTTTTTCGTTATTAATCCGTTTTTCGAGTTTCTTATCATTTTGGAATCGTCATGAGGCGTAATATTTTATAAAAATGATAACCCTACTATTTGGATTTCGAATCCAAACAGCCTCTTTTTGTATCTTGTATTATAATATTAATGATAAACTTGTCGTTTTTTTTTACTTTTCAACATCCTCATTAAAATACCAACAAAGTCTTTACAACTCTTAATATACTATGTAATATATATTATATAGCCATAGGGTCTTATAATTATTGTCCTTAAATCCAAGATAAACATGTTCCTTATAAGGCATTAAAAAACCTTAAAATTTATTAAGTACACTTTTAACAATAAACATATATAACTTTTTATGCTTTAACCAACATGTTTTCACACTCATAATTTCATTATTCTATGATATATACAACAACATAACATAATAAAAAGTGTGCAAATTCATTACCATAAGTAAGTTATCTTTTTAACATATTTAAAAGCCCTAATTGGTGATTTAGCTATATAAAACATATATGCTCATAAAAATGAATAAAGTAAAGACATAAAGGTTTCATAGATAACCTTATATTGATGTATGATGATGGAAATAGATCCTAAACCATTTTTGTTTAGACCTTAAACCAATAAGAGCTTGCACACTTGTGAAAACCCTATTTACCCATTAGAAACCCTAATCTTGCAAAACTATCTTCAGTACTTGTAAATGGTTAACCAAGGCTTGGAAACATCTTAGTATATATTAGGAATGATGTGTGTATGTGTGTATGCTCTTAGAAAATCAAGGTATGGATTGTATAAAAAGGGGTTTGTTTGTCGTGGGTTAAACAAGAGAGGAAGAGAGAACAATTTGATTTTTTATCAAGTGGAGTGTATTGTGTATGCTTATTTGCTAGTATGGTATGACTTATAAGTATAAGAGCTAGTTAACAACACTATACAAGACAAGATGAGTGATTTAGGGAAATAGTTGGTCAAGGGTATGGGGAGTATGGGAGGTATGGCTTCATTAAATGAATAGAGATGTACATAAGACCATGTGGTGAATTTTTGGTGATATTTCTTTATATACTTCCACCTATGTCCGGTTTTGTATGTATATATGTGATGTTATTTTGTAAATTTTAGGTATTGGGTATAAATGTGAGTATTTGTTGAAGAGTAAAAAAGTTTGGTGGTTCCGGGTATGCCTAAACGTTATTTATATGCGAAACGTGATCACTTTACGCAACTAATAAAAATAAATGAACAAAGTTAATAATTATCCTCAAAATAATTACTTAACGCTTGCTTGATGTAAACATTTAATTGTTTGATGCCCGTTTACATTGAACGCTAATTTTTAGCCTACGCGATTTAGCTTATTATTTACGATTTAAAACAAATGCGTACAATACAAAAGATACATTGTGGATTTATTCTGAACAGCTTCAGCTTTGGCATTCAGTTGATCGCGTATGTCTTGTGAAACATTCTTATAGTTCTCCATATACCTTTCTGTAGTTGTTTCAGAACTACCTTCAGCAACTGGAACTGTCTTCTCAGTCCATTGATACGTGTATGGTGGATTTTGGAGACAATAGTGGATGAGTTCACTGTTAGGTTTGGTGTCAATGTATCTCTTGATTCTGGATTTCCACTGAACGTAATTACCCGGTGCTAACATTGGTGGACGATCTTTGCTACCCGCTTCTATGATAGCATTATGAAGAGCATTCGATGATTGAGTTTGCAAATTGGTATTTGAATTTGACATTTTGATGAAGTTGTGAATGGATATCGGATCTTAAGTGTTATGAAGTGTTGATTGTATTGTGGTGTGAGAGAATGCAATTAACTTCCACAGGATTTTACAACTCTATGATTAAAACCGAGAAGGAAAAAGATTACTTGTCGGGATTTTACAAAATCAATAGAAAAACCGTGAAAGTAGAGTTGACATATTTCGCTTGATGGATTGCATATTTCGCTTCGCTAAAAGTTGCATGTTTCGCTTGAATATTCAAAACTTGTTTCGCTTAAAAAATCAAAATTGCATGTTTTGCTTCAACTTCTAAACATATTTCGCTTGAAAAGTAATCCTGCATATTTCGCTTGTCTTCTAACTTATTTCGCTTGACAACTAAACGTCCATATTTCGCTTAACATTCAACATATTTCGCTTAACATTTTCAACATGTTTCGCTTCGACTTAAACCTGTATATTTCGCTTGAAATTTAACATACTTCGCTTGAGATGAAGACTTGCATAAGTCGCTCAATGGTTAAACATATTTCGCTTGATGTCCTTTTCGAGTGAAGGACCACATACACAAACAAACAACTTGTTCTTGTCTTGTGAAGCAAAAATTGTGGATATTTGTCCCTTAATCACAACCAGTGTGGACCACAAATAAGATAAGAGAAACCACAAATAAGCCCGAAATAAGCTTGAAATAAGCTCGAAATAAACAACAAAATTTTAAGAAAACTAAGAAACTATTTTGAAGATCAAACAAAAGGGGACTAGACTCTTGTGAATCTTCTAAATCGAACCCAATACACCACGTCGAGAAGAAAAAGAAGGAAATTAAGCCGAAGGTAATAAGCTTAAAAAAGACTTTTGAGCTTATCTAATATATCAAATGACTACTAAATAAAATGAAGAACATGAAGAACAAAGAGAGAATAAGCTTTACAAACCAATAAGCTCCAAGCTTTTTGATCCGTAGGCTTATTAATGAAAAATAAGCCACTGTTTGCTTATCTAAACCACAAAAATCAAACACTAAACACCCCTTGGCGAGTGATACCACATGTTATCCCATAATATAATCCAAACACAACAATAAGCAAACCTAAATAAGCCCTAGATAAGCTGGAAATAAGAAAAGAGAAAAGAGAGATGAAAAGAACTTGGAATGTTATATTAGAGAGAGAAAGTGGTGAGTTACAAGTGAGACAAATGCAACCAACACCCTCTCCATGTGTGGAGAGGGTTTCTTTTATACCCCTAGCCAACATGTAGGCGTGTGGGCTTTTCTACTTGGGCCGGGCTTGGCATATCTTGGGCTTTGAGCCCGAAACACGGACAATATTAGATTACAATCCAAGCCCGTTGAACCCGACTAGCCTATTACTTTACAAGACCCGATTTGACTTTATAAGACCGATAACATTCTTGTTTGACTTAATATAATTAAGGCTAACACACTTTTATCTGGCAAGATCCTATTGTTCTTTGTATTACTCATAGGCTTTGACCCGCTAGCTTCAGTAGAACTGATTACTCTTGTAGAAGGAATCACATGTACATTAGTCTTTTGCTCTTTTTGTGGCTTAACATGTTTTTGTGTGTTATCATTTAAGGTTCTGCTTGTTTCCTTAAAAGTAAATTGCTTTTTCCTAGTTAAAGGGGTAGTAGCAATCTTTTTATCTCTTTTATTGAAGTCTTTCGGACAAGTGCCAATTACATATTCTAGCAATTCCTGAGATTGTTTAGTGTAAAGGCAGGCAGAAGCAAGTGAAGTATCTAATGGTTTTTCAACCCTAGCCTCTTCTACAATCTCATGAAGTGTTTCTACACTTTCCTTAAGATGTTTGAGATAATCTAGATGAACTTCCCTATTGTTCCTTATAAAGATCGTTTAGAACTCATCTAGGATCTATAATAACAAAGTTTGTTGATGCGCAGCGGAATTTAAACAAAAACTATGTTATTTAACAAGGTTTACATTCATACAAGATCCAATTCTATTTGATCATGATAGAACGTGTTACCTAACTGTAACAGAGATCAAAGATACCTTTTATCTCTATCGTTCAAACTTTCGTTTTGTGTTCACTTAATACTTGCCTAACGGAGTGGTTCTTTGTTACCTGATCCATTAGCCTTTGGGCTATGTTAATGGCTTCCTCTAGAGTTTGAGGTTTAGAGGCGGTAACATTTCCTTCAATACTTCGAGGCAATCCCCCGATGCACACTTAATCATTTTCTATAATTGGCACAAAGTGGGATCACAAGCGTTGCAATTCTTGGGAATCTTCTCACATTATGTCTGAGATCATTCCCTTCACAGTCAAATGGTAAATTGTCTTCCAATATTCTTGACACTCAAGTTTGGGGACAGTACTTCTTTATCAAAAGCTTCTTGAATTAACACAGGTAATTTGTAAGCTTCTTCTTTCCATCTAGGTTAGAGCAAAAGAATTCCACCAGGATAGAGCTTCTACAGTTAAAATGTCCAGTATGCACATTCAACTTGCAGTCTTTGGTTCGTTGCTACGGGAAAACTATGATTTAGGTTCGTCAATCAGTTGGATTAAGTCCAACAAGGCTCTTCTGAACTTTGAAGTTGATGACGGTTGGCAGCTATGAACTCTTTTTAATACACTTTTTGTTACATGAGCTTCTCTTCTCGGTGTCCTATGGGTATTGTCAGCTTTGCCATTGTTGACAGCTTCGTGCTTTAGGAGCTGTGGTAAACTGTTTAGCTAACTTGTTTCCTGATGGCAGCATGAGTCATGGCTGGTGCTTCAGATATTGATGTCCTTTGGTTGGCATTCTATTAACATAAGATAAACGTAATATGAATGAATATCACAAGTCCTTAAAATTGCAATGCTTATTTTTGAAATTTAAGCATTTTAACCATATGATATTGAAATCATAGATTACTTATTTGATATGAGTTTAATTTTCGTCTAGGGGTCACGTGGTAAGATTAGAAATGAGAATGAGGACATCTAATATGGGACATAGGATGAATATAAAACAGGATTTCACCATGTTATTATTATCCATGAACAACTTGCTTTGTACTGTACATAGTCAAATTTGACAAGTTTTTGTGCTTATTACCACACATCTGTGGCTAGGTTCTTAACAAAAGTAAAAACTAGTGTTTTAATCTAGTAGTCGATGGTCATTTTCTGGCTCTTGTTCTTGTGTTCATAGATGTGCATTTAGAAAGACTTTCCTTATGGCTTGGAGAATGGATATCTTCGATGAATTTGGTCTCTAGATTAGAATCCTGATAAAGCGTGCCAGAGCAATCTTTGTTGTTATTTCCATTAGCTTTCTCTTGAAGTTAGCATTTGAGTATGATGCCTCTTGGTGTTCAGCTTCCAGATTTGTCAAATTCTTATCTGTATGATCACCCGACTTTTCTAAGACTTTATTTTGTCTTCTTTGTGTTAATGCGAGAGAGAGAGAGGTTCATTAGGTGATTCAAAATTTCCCTCTCTATTTGTCTCATGGACATTCCAGACTTGTCTTACGAAGATTTCTCCTATCTAAATGTTGAGGTAGGTAGGAATGTACGAGGAGGATGATCGATCATGACCTCGTTTCTTAAGTGGCAATAATTCCTTAGGAAGAAAGAATTATTGAGGATTAAACATTGGAGAAGATGGAGGTACAATAGTTAGTGGTGGAATAGGTGATTCTTTAGATAGTATGCTTGTATGCCCTTATATAGGGGCGTTCATCATGAAACAAAGATTGAAAGAGTTGGTGAAGCTATTGGAACTAAAACAATGATTTATTTAGAGAGCTAGAATAAGTTTTTCCAAGTGAAGTGGGACATAGTCGAGGAAGGGGTATTTAGTCAGGAGAGTTGGAGGAAAAAGCAATCTCCTCAAAATATTGGAAGTAGTGTGGTTGGGAGGTAAGTCATCACTCTATAACAACCCTTAGCGGTAAATAACTAAGTATATTTATATAATATATCATAGTTAATGTACTTTACATACTATTCGAAATGTTAGTGGCACGATGACTTTCTTGGAAGGACAAAAGAAAAGTAGTTAAATTAAGGTTTTAAACCTTGTTCTCTATAAAGTGGTCTTGATACCATATTATAACACCCTATTTTGGGACATATAGCTGCGCGAAGCTAATCGGGTTATTATCATCATTGTACAACGTTATAATCTATAGATAAAAGACTCAAGAGATGTTTTTGTAAAAATTTAGTTATCATTCATTTTCATAGAGTTTGTATAAACGAGGTCCCAAATTACATGAAAACATAAAAGTTTGAATGCATAACAATATTGCCATCTTATGTCGTGCCATCTCCGTGCCATGAGTGGTCCCAAAACTTACCTGAGATAAAATGCTAAACAGAATCAACACAATGGTTGAGTGAAATTCATAGGTTTATAGTAATTAGTTTGAATACAAGTACATGAATAGTGGGTTACGTTGTTATACACATAAGTGTAATAATGCAATGAGTTCAGATTATTTTAGAAAAGTATTCATTGCCGCACTCGCATGACACCGAGACTCTGAGAAAATCAATATCACAGGAAGGTTGCCTAATAGGTGCCTTTGCTCAACACCTCATCGTGATTCAAATGAAGTGCGTCTTGGTTTACTCAGAAAGTATAGGCTACATAAACGGTGGGATGTTTAGTCACCCAAATTAGATCTATGCACAGCATTCTCGATTACTTTCGAAAAGTAATCTAACGGTTCATGATAGTGGGGGTCTTAATTGGCAAAGTAAAGACCTTAGGCATATGAGTATAACAGGATAGCATTAGTTGGAAAAAACACTCGTACTTATTCATGGTTTATAGATGTTTCCCCTCGTTGGTTTATGTAATCATTAGAAGATTTAAATGCGAGGCTATGATCACTCTGAACAGGGAAAAATTCTTATTGTGGCAAAACGTTATACAAGTGAAGTGAAAGTAACGGCCTCGTCACGCAACCTGGGGTAATATGTCAAGTCTTAGTGTGATAGTTTATATTTCAAAACTTTATAAAGTTTAGCGTATTACTTTGATTTATTAATTTATGGAAATATTGTATCACTGTTCGGGCTATCATAATCCAGAGGCCATGTAGTATCGTTTGAGGAGTCAGGGCACGTTAAATTGTAAACCCAGCAAACTCATCAAAACAAATACCCAAATTGAACCCCTCACATGAAATTCCCTAGTAACGTGATACGATAAGATTTTTAAGTTTCTTCAAAAGCTAGTCGATGATAAATTACGTTAGATATATAACGTAATTGATTTATAATGCGTCGATCGATGATTAATAACGATTGATGTGTCTGGTTTTAATGAAATCGAGTTTTATAATATTAATATATATTTTTATAATTTATATAAAAATATTATATTTTCTATTTTTAAGTTTGCAAAAATGGCAATATATACCCTTGATTTATAAACTTTTACAAATTTAGTCCTTTATATATAAAGTATATGTAATTTAAACCTTTAACTTTGAAACTTGGCAAGATAGGTCCTTATAGTTATATCTTTAGAATATGGCAGGATTAACCCTTGTACTTGTTAATTTCCAAATAGTTAGAATATATACCCCTTGCATGGAAATGATTTACAAATCAAGTCCAAAAAGCCATGCAAGCTTATTTTAGGGTTCCAAATGATATTTGCAGGTTATAGCTTATTAGAATAAGATGTTCTAACATAACAAAAGTTTATAAAAAGGATTCGTTAGCTAGAAAATTAAAACGGGTTGTTTTTAGGGTTTTAACCAAAAACGCATGGGTTTGAGGATTCAAGGATTTAACAAGGGTTCATATAGGATCTTAGGAGTCTTATGAACATTCTAAAACAGATTATGAGCTTATTGATCAAGGTGAGGACTTACAAACTTGAAAACGGGTTGAAAAGGGAGGGTTTTGGTTTGTACGCCTAGGAAACGAGTTTCAAGGCTTCTTCTTCTTGGTTCTTGGCTTCTAGGGGCTTTGTACTTCTTCATTGGCTTCCTTACTTCTGCTAGAATATGATTTTAAAGTGGTTTTGAGTTTGAATTGAGAATACTAAGAGTGTGTGTGTATGCGAGTATATATAGGGCTAGGAATGACTTAAGGACCAAGTTTTCTTGGAGTGCTGGCTAAGTAATCTTAGATTAGGGACCAAGGACTATCTAGTGACAAGTATTAGAGCTAGGAATGTAGATTAGAGAGGTGTAAGGGTGTGAGAGGGTTTGGTTTACATAGGGTGACCAGGGGGGAAAGTTTTCTTGATGAACAAGGGTATGACAAAGGTGCTAGGGTGCTAGGTTGATGACAATGTGGTGATGGAGGTGGTAGGGTGGCTGTTTGGTGGTTACATGGTGGTAGGAAGGGTGCTTGCTTGATTTAAAATGGATTTAAAAAGGTGTCAGGTTCAATTAGGGTTTTGGATTTAGGACGTGTATATGTAATGAAAAGGGAAGGAAATATAGTTTCAATGTGGTGCATTGGAAGCTTGTAACATGTGTTTAAAATGTGGTACAAGATGCCTTAAGAAATGGAGGGAAATATAAGCTTATTTGAAGTCGTGCTTTATTGTGTTGCACTTTGAGCTTTAAGGAGTTGTACATTAGGTTTTGGAGGGAAAACATATTTAAATTTATGCTTAGGAATACTTGTACATATGCATCATAAGCTTGTATATTCATTTTGTATGTATACATTACATGTAGTTAGGGTTTTGGTATAAACGTTAACGGATAAAGATCCGTTTTGTAATAATGTTTTGAAAAGTACGTTAAATTTATTATGTACTTGGTAAAATGATATTAGAACATAGACTTGACATATTAGGACGTTTACTTGCTATAAACGTAGATATAGTTGGCATTGGTTGTTGCGTGAGCTCGTTTACTTTAGAAATGTAAACTATGTTACATAATGGAATAAAGCAAAAAAATTCTCGTGAAAAAGTAGTATTTAATATAATATAAATGTAAATTACAGTGATGAAAATTTTGGGTTGTTTCACTCGTGATCACAAATCATCAATTCATTCATATGACAATATCTCTCGACGTCTCAAGTTTGCTTCTATGAAGTTTGCACCCGACGTAAATCACTTATGGTATGAATAAATAAATGCTTAATTTATTTTATGATCAAAGGAATTTTTTATTCAACCTCACATTTTTTATAAAATGTTACAAATATTTTTATAACTTTTACAAAAGAATTTTTACATTTAAAAGAAATGTTTTATTCAAAATAAATATTTTAAATTTAAATTTTCTACCTAAAAACGGCTAGAAATGTTCCAGAAAATACCTCCCCTGGAAAAGACAAAAAATGGAGTGTCCTGGCATGGTCGGACCTCTTAAATACACGGGCGGTCCCCTTAATTATAAGGGGACTGCCACCCTAATTAAGGGGACTGTCCAGACAAAAAGGCTCCCTAGTTTGCCTATAAATACTAGATTATTC
>BQNB010126281.1:0-19628 GCA_026074375.1 Tanacetum coccineum
TGTCATTTAATAATGATACGAGACTGTAAATGAAGTTCGAGTAGAAGTTCAAATGTTTTCAAAACATGTCAAAAATGGCTTGCTATTATTTCAGATAGCAACCCGGTCATCATTTTAAAGGCAAGTATTTCAAAAAGAAAACTTGACCTCATAACGGGAATTTATTCTCGGGCATGGTCTACTTTATGACCATGCAAAGGCTTGTGTTTACTTTGCAACACAACCCGTGCTTCCTTTATTCCATAAGTGTACGTGTCAGTGCGCTTATGTGTCAAAATAAGAGAAATCTTATTTTTATTGGTAAAAAGTTGTCTTCATAATGAATCAGTGTTTTCAGTAATCACAAAAAGATTTTTAAAGACAATTCGACCACTCAAACAATGACAACAGCTCTTTAAATAGAAAACGGGTCATTATTTGAGGGGGAGAAAGCGTCATCAAATAATCTTTTAAAAGGTCTTTCAAAATAAGTCACGGAATATACGGATAAAGTTTTTGATAATGACGGATAACAATTTAAAGGGGAGTTAATGTATTTTAACTACAAGGGCTTTAGATGTCATTTGTTTCAAACTTTAGGGACTTATTTGCACTTTGAGACTTAGTTGATTCTCACGGAATAGATTTAAGCTTATTAATTCTTCGAACACGATCTCAAGTATATGTGCGTACAAGGTTTTGCTGATTCTGAGGTATCGAAACCATCAAGGGGGAAGGAGTAGACACACTAGAACGTACAACAAGTATATGTGATAGAGTCTATAGCCTTCTTTGATTTTAGGCCATTCCGGGAAGATGAATGTCATAACTGCAGAGAAAATCAGTGTTTTAACTTGTTACTTTTGGGTGCACTTTTTCATTTACATAAGGGAAGAGATATCTTGTGATTTCAAGTATGCATCATTTAAGATACTAGGGGGAAGTGTTGTAAGAAGATTTATTCTAAACGTGAGAAGATTGGTTACTGATTCAATAAATGCTTCCTCAAACGGTTAATCACTAAGCTTATTTTTTAAAAGGGAGTAGAATTAGCTGACAAAAGAGGTACACATAGGTCTGATAAGTATGATGATTCCTTAAGTTAGTCAGTATTCTGCAGAAAGAAATGAGTACATTTGGGACTTAGTTGACTTAGGTGTTATCATTTTGACTACTTTGAGGGGATAATTATGACATCCGGGACTTAATTGACTTTGGTGTTACAATTTATATCATCACTATCGTGTAAGGAGAAATACGGACATCCGAGACTTAATTGACTTTGGTGTTACAGTTTTGAATTGGTTGTGTACTTCAGAGATTTGGGCTTTATACATCAAGACTGCTTGATGCGGCTTGCAAGAAAGTTTTGAATCTACTCAAGAAAGGATTGCTGATTTTGGGGGAAGCTAAGACAACTTCTTAAGAGAGACTACGGGGAAGACCTACGGCTGCTACAAAGAACCATATGATTCTATCATATGATGTTCTCATCATTCAGGTCAAACCTCGTACATAATAATCTTGTGAATATATAAATGTGTAGTGTAGACTTAAAAATTAGGCATATATAGTGTTTGAGTATGAATTTTCAAGAATTTCTTAGTAAATTCAAAAAATTTCAAATTAACATACTCAAACACCATATAATACCCTCATAATTTGAGGGGGAGCATTAAAAATGTTCCTAATACGGCTTGTTAATAATTGGACATTTTTTCCCCAAAAGTAGTTATATTTGAATCAATTGATATCCAAAATATCAAGAGATTTAATATTTTTGATAAGGGGAGAAAATGTGATTAAAATATATGGCTAATAATGTGATTTTTAAGATCTCAAGTGTACGCTATCCCATATATGTGCTAAACTCTTTCGATTAATCGATGCACATATGAAGGGGGAGCAAATGGTTATGTGATTGGCTGAAATGTGGAAGTACCAAAGACCGACCATTTATATTAGAGTTATAAGGTGGTTAATTTTAGGTATTCTTTCCCATGATCCAGCCAGAATCGGAGGGATCTACCCAAGGATATTCCACTAGATAGTGTAGAGGTCCTTAGGTATGATGAAAAAAGGAGTAAAAGTGAGAATAAGGGAAAAGTGCCGATTGAGATAGAGCTAATACTAGAACAAACCCAACAAGGTATTAGTCATGAAGTCTCGGTAAGCACTGAAGGGGTTGAAGAATGAAAAAGAATTGTAAGGATAAAGGGTGAAAAGAAAAAAGCCCTCCATACATTTAGGCAGAAACCAGGTCAATATATAAGCCGTCAAAAACACTAAGTTGTTATTTGACATTGAAGATAGTCATGGACCCAGTGACGCTATGCATAACCCTCCCTAGCCACTCAAGGTCTCTCAACAGACTCTTGTTTCGTTTCTCACGGAGATTACACGCATTTTTATCGACTTTCTCACTCTGAGTTAGTTGGTATTGAAAAGGTGGCAGTCCGCTCCAGCCTTCGATTACTAAAACCAAAGTGAACTATTGAGTCTAGAGCCAAAAGAGATCATCCATAAATCTCATTAGGACACTTGTCAAAATTATGCTTACTATTTCACACAATGTGAATAACGAGAAATATATAAAGAGTCCTACGCACTATCCTTATGATTTTGCCAGAACATCAAAATGATACTCAAGTAATCACAGTAAAGATGGAAATCCTGCTTGAGCCAACATCAAACAAGCTCTTGGTACGTGACTAGTGCGATTCAAGTGAATCAAACTTGTGACAACTGGAAAGAAACGATGGTGCGATTCCAAGAGAATCAAACTTGTTCCAGTATATGAATTGACGGTTGATGATGAATTTTGAATTGCTTAAAACTCTCGATGTGTCACAAAACCACTTTAGCAAGTGACACATCGATTGATTTTCAAATCAAATTTTCTATTCAATCGGTGAGACAGTAACTCACTGGTTCACTCTTATCATGTTGTCTGCTTTGAGACGTTCCGATAATGAGAACATGTTGGGAAATAGATTGTAAAAGACTTAATACTGGTAGTATAACAGTTAAGTCAGGTAGTATTAGTTAGTTCTGGCAGTACTAATATTAAGTCTGGCAGTATTATAGTTAGTACTGGTAGAATGGCAGTACAATAGTGTAACATTCTGTATTTTCAGGTCACACAAGACCAGATATACGATAAACCATATTCCAAATACACCAACCAAAACACAACCAAAACCAACACCAATCACTGCATAAAATAAATAATATACATATACACCAAATCAACACATCACAACACCCAACCAATCTCAACACCCCAAACATCCCACAGAAATCCAAAAAAAATAAACCATCTTGCCTAACAAACAAACCCTGCAATGAAAAGCCATATTTAGTCCCCGCCAGCTTTATTGCTAACTGTTTTAATGCAGGATACTTGAATATGGAGGTGAAGGTACCTGATTCTAGCTGTCTTAAAGATTCATAACCACATGCTCATACCCGACCGAAAAATATAAAGACATCATGAAAGCTCAAGTACATGTTTCAAGACTTCTGCTACTCTAATACCATAACGACCTTTTTTGAAGTGACAAAGTATTAAAGTCAAAGAATTTCAAAGAAGTTTATGTCACTCTGATACCGAACGTCTTTCTCAAAGTGACGAAGTGTTAAAGTTAAAGAATATCAAGAAAGATGGTTACACTCGCTTTCAAACATCAAGAACTATGACAGTTGGTGCCAAAATTCAAAGATCACAAGAAGGCAAAGATAAAAGCATATGGCGAATAGAGATTATGCTGGTTGATGATCTTAAGAAGCTCAAAAGATCACATACAAGTCAAGAACAAGATACAAGCTAAAGCCTAAAAGTCTAAAGATTGCTACATCAAGATTCACAAGATAAAGAACATGATAACAAGACTACGAGCTAAAGATTAAAGACATTCATAGAATGTAGAGCTTAAGTTTTTGTAAATTAGAGTGACCTCCCTTAGGGGGAGATTGTTAGAAAATAACGAAATTCCTAGGAAAGTATCAGTCACTCCATAGATAATGATCGTTACCTCGTTAAGTAATATTTGAAAACTTACATAGTTAGCTTAAGAAAAAGCCCATGGACAAACCGATAACCCATCCATATCCCCCATGTAAGAATATAAAAAACAAAACCATCTCCATGGCCTGAAGAGGTGATGGTTTGTTCAAAAATATTTCACACACATAATACAAGTTTCTTTTCATGTTTCTTTCTCTCTCTAAAATATTCATCCAATCACTCTCTCTCTCAAACCACCTCTCTTTCTCTTTTCATGTATGTAAGGCGTGTTTGGTTTATTTATTTTGTTCTTATTCGATCTAATCTAAATATATATATTTTGAAACATACAGATAATTGCAACATTTATTGATTAAGGGAAAAACGTTGAGTTTTGTAAAAATGGGAAACGTCGTATAAACGGATAGGTCATGCCGAAATTTATAAAAAATTATATACTTAGTATTTTTCGTTTAAAACTTCTATTATCTTGGAAACCCGATAAAGAGGATTAAGTTATAGTCTTAAGATTATTTATTTGTAACGATACAATAAACCGGTAAATAAACGAAAGCTATACTTTTACAAACGAGACAACTAGTTTAGTTAAAACGCGTAACGAAATCCTAAATTATAAAATATTATTTTATAATTCTCGACTAATTAACAAAATAATAACTTTTGTAGAAACTTTAAAAAAAACATCATTTATCTAATTCGTAACTTAAAAACGTGTGTTTACTTTTATGCAAGAACTCTTTATTAATTTAATTAGTGATATTTGAACAAGTGTCGAATTATATTGTTACAATTATTTTCTCACATTTCTTATGAAATACTTGAGAAATATTATATACTTTGAATATTTATCCTTCTCGTCTTCCTTTTTCTTATATATAATACTCGCCACGTATTATATATTTTTTTTGTCTTTCATATGTAATATATACGGAATATATTACATACTTTGCTTTTAGCTTTCGGTTTATTTTTTTTAACCAACCACCAAACTGTTACAACTTGAAATTCAAATCCTTTATCAACGTGTCGCGTTGATGTACTCATCCATCGAAAAACCCCAATTCATCATCCTAAACTAGTGGGTCATAACCGTTAAGATAAACTGCATCTTCTGGTCGAGTCGTTCTGGTTTTCGTTGTGTTTTGCCTAATATTTGCTTTTCTGCCAATTGTTCTGCAATGTCGAGGTGAGTTCATAGCCCCACATTTTACTTGTTTTATACTTACCTTATTACTTTTGGGGTGAGAACATGCTCGTTTACAAACTTGTTTACTCTAATGATTTTAAACTCTTATAAATGTTCGTTTGCAAACTCGATTACATGATTGATATCACACTTTGTTTTACTTATGGATGCAATTACTTAAATCCTTTCTTTTAAAAATGCATGGTTGATTTTACTATGGACACGAGTATCTTAATCTACTTTCCCTGTTTACGTGTTACCTAAGTTGCGAATAAACTACTAATGCTCGAACTATCATGAACCGTTAATTTATTGACCAACTGCTGGTTAAGTAAGCGCGAGTGTTATAAATAGATCTATTAGGACTAATTATCCCTATCTGGGTGAGTAGCGCTCACTACCCACGGGGCTCCCGATAAACGGATATATACCATGTCGGATTTCACTAGGTGATCTTGGTCAGATACCTCTAGGGCAGTTAATTTCTTGTTTGGCATATAATATGCTGCATCGAATTGAGCTTCGATATCATGAGCTTAGCGCAACAGTAAATACTTTTCATGTGATATTGTATTTGTTATAATAGTCTCATGTGCTTTGTATGTGAAATCGTAAACTGCTAAGATTGTCACATACGTTTTGAAATCTTGTGGTCCACACTACTTTGTCTGAACGTTTCAAATTGCTAAACTTCTTTTCATAATACTGTGAGTGAAGCAGTATTCTCTAAACGTTTTTTTTATCTTCATAAATATTTTACTTAAACCTATGAATTCACTCAACTTTATGTTGACCGTTTTTAGCATGTTTTTCTCAGGTGATTAGCTTTGGACTTCTTTACGTGCTATGTGGTGTCTACGTGCAATATGATACCATTTATCAAGACTTTATTTTCTCATTCATACTTGTTGCCTTTTAAAAACCAAATTATGCTTTTGCTACATTCTACTTACGTTTCTGCAAATGTTTAATTTCTTTTGAATCTTGTAAAACTTATCTTTTTTTAAATAATGAAACAAGTTATGATTTTTAAAACGTCCATTAGTGGTCATTCTCTCGTGCTTTGTGTGATGTATGTTATGACGTTACGCCTTCAGACACGTATTCCGTCCAGGCCCCGTTTGGGGGTGTGACACCGTAGAAGACATGTCACCCGCCATTTTGAAGATAATTGAGTCTACTTTCATATAAAAATACTTCCATGTAGTTATTTCCAGCTTAAGTAAGTCAGAAAGGCAAAATACTACTTATTGTCCAAAACATTGAGTCTCGGTTTAACATAAAACTTGCATTTATCTTTTCCTTTCGAGTCAGACATTTCTAGTTGGTATATCTTTGAAAAATGGTATAATTAACTTTTCAATAATATTAAATCTCTAGGTTACATTCTCTTTGAACAATGAAAGTGAAACTAATTCGTTTTCAAACAAAACCGAGCTAAGTATACATTGTTGTATCTAATACACAAAACGACGACAAGTACATTTTATGTGTTATGCTATATGATTATGTGCATTTCTTTATGTCTTAAGTTTGTTAGTAGAAATTATTAAATGATCGTTGCTATTTGTAATTAAGCTAATTGAATGTCTAAGCACATGTGTCATGTACACTATTTGTTTGTAGCTAGTTTTTCGGATTATGCATAACTAGAACTTATGCTAGATTTCTTGCATTAAGATTGCGAAATTGTTCTTGCATTACATATAGGCATAGATCTTTTAATTTACAAATGTTACATAAACATCTTGTAAATATTTTCGAGTATGAGAATATACTTAGGAATAAGAGTTTAATAACTTGTCAAGTATATTATTAAATGTGTTAAAGCTAGTCACCTAAATATTTCTAACGATTTAATCTATTTTCAACAACACGTTTAAATATTTTTAACAACTTGCTTTTTTTGACCTTGGGTTTGTTAAACAAAAGAAAAGATTGTATTAATACATTAGTAACTAAGAAAAAAAATGCTTGTGCTTGCATGGTTCTAATATACACACCTAATTATATTTTTTTTAACATATAGTATCTTACAAAAGATGTGTGTTGTATAAAAATGGTTAGAAAACTCATTTATATACTCATAAAATGTCAAAAACTATGTATATTATACATAAGGGTTAAGTCCATAAATAGGTAACGAACTTTCAGAAAAAACCTGCCTTAGGTCATGAACTTGGGAAAGTATTAATATAAGTAACAAAACTTGTTATGACTTGTTAAAATAGGTAATGTTACCATTTTATTTGCCACTACACAGCAAAATAAATAACATTTAAGTCCATTGATAGGTAACGAACTCTCAGAAACATAACACAGTAAGTAATCAAATAAACAGATGCTGAAAACTTAACAAAATCAATCCAGAATCCTAAAACAAAATCAAACAGATGCTGAAAACTCAAATAAACAGATGCTGGAAACATAAACAAATACACAAAACATAAAACAAATTCATTCAACATTAGCATTAAGTTTAATTCACAAAACATTAACATTAACATCCAGAATCCTACATTAGCCTTTAGTTTAATCCCTAAACCCAAAACACAAAATAAAGCTTAACGATTCATACAGTGAAACTACCAAGTCAGACTACCCAAAACTACTATTAGTCTTTAACAACATCATATCAAGTACCATCTCACACTTTTTCCCTTCCCTTTGCCTTGGCAGCACCCACTTATCAACCTTCTTGACACTAAATTTCATATAATTATCATACATGTTTTTGAACATTTGTTATCCATAGTAACACACAATCCTTTGATTGGTTTGTGGCTTTTGACTTTTGGATTGTGTTTCTTGCAAACTGGTAAATATTTACCTTCACAGTTCGGAGATTGACTTTCCTAAATAGTATACTTATCACTGCTATCATTGTCTGTGGTATCATTGTGTGTCCCTAGAAATTCATCCTCTAGACTTAAATCTATGTCATATCCATACCATCTTAGCAATTCTCTTAGTGGCCCCTCAACAGGCTTCCTTGTTATTGATGGCCTCTTGTTAGACATTTTTTTGCTGTTATCTGAGCTATCGAAAAGCACAATGATTTCTGCCAAAAAACATCAAAAGAGTTAACACACAAAGAAGGTAATGGTTCAAGGAAGTAACGCAATAACCTATATCTACAAATATATTGACCTATACCTACGAATATATTGACCCACTAGATGTAGTATAGACTAATTGAAAATCCAAAAAAAAACAATATTGTTTATGCAGTTGTGCGTAAGATCCATTGTTTTGGATATTGCCCTGTGATTTATCTGTCTGATATAGGGTTACTAAAGGAGTTACTAAGTGTCTCAATGATTTTACCAAGTGTCTAATGATCTTAATTTTGACATGAAGATGCAGTCACATTCGGTGGTGGATCAGTAAGATGTGGGGATAATTAACAGGAGAAACAACCTTTATATGAAGGAATCATGAGCTTAAAAGTGGTCTAGAACTAGTGTCCAAGAGCAACACCTAAAAATAACTTGATAAATTATGAAGCTTAAAGCGAATTAAAAAATTTGACGTGACTAAGAATTAAATCCTCATCCGGTCTTCTAGATTTAATGTGCTCGTTTTCTAATTCATTCTAAGGGCTTCCACAAACTCAGATTGAATCCACATTAAATAAGTAAAATGTAGTTCAGCGGTTTAGGTTTTCTGCTAATTTAATCACATATATAAGAACCACGAACCAAGTTTGTTTCGTGACCTAATTATATGAACAAAAGGCATTCCTGTTTAAATGTCATAAACCTAATTATGCAAAATAACCAATACCCAATAATCCCTAATAAGAACAACAAACCCAAAATCATAAACCTAATAAGCTACACCAAAATTAAAATCAACAAAGAACATACCTTTACTCATTCTAGCTTATGAGGTAGGAATTAGATGATAGAAGAAAAGGGGGAAAGGGTGGGTCGGGTTAAGTGGGTGAATTTATTAAACGAAAAAAAAAAATGTGACGTGGAAGGTTACCCGGTATCAACCGGTAACCCTTCTAAAATATGAACGTTATTACCTATATTGAACACGATTTTAAAAGTTTGTTACTTATATTAGTACTTTCCCAAGTTCATGACCTAAAGCGGGTTTTTTCTGAAAGTTCGTTACCTATTTATGGACAGTTTTAAAGTTTGATTCTATTTGGGATAGTTGTACATGGAATGTACTTGGGATCACAAGGTAATTAGTAAACTGCTTAAATATGAACTTAGGTGAATTTGGTATAATTTATAAGGAAGCATAAAGTTTTGTCGGTAGAAAAGGATACACTAAAATTCTGCATTTTTGAATAAATTGTAGTGCTATGGAATGTTTTAATGGAAGTGGTTAAGGTTGCATGGTGTCAGGGTGACCCATGATGGTTAATCAAACCCTTAGACATCATAATATGTGTTTAACATGGACTGAGTCTTTTTGTCTGGTCTCGTGTAACACTTTTGTGTTTGTTATTGTGTACTTGTGTGATAATTGGTGGAAGCTGCTTGTGCATCAGGTGAGTTTCATAGTCCCTATTTTCACATCGCTTTTAAATTGAGATGGAAATGATGCAAATGGATTTGAAATGTTCTAATTACTGTGATTATGTGTCTTTATTTTGAAAGTGTATAGACTTTCTTGGAATATTTTATATTACTATGCTAAATGCTTATGTGTATTTGGATCGGGGGTAACGTTCCTACCCATGTGAAGTGATGGTTTTAATGGATCGGGGGGTAACCTTCTTACCCATGTAAAGTGATGGTTTTAATGGATCGGGGGTAACGTTCCTACCCAAGTGTTGATACTTGTTGGATAGAGGGACACGTTTCGTTCCCAAGCTCGTTATGGTTACATTTACATGTTAGCTTGTATGATAGTACAGTAATTGTCCTGTCATGGTTTATTAATCACATTAATAAAAAAAAAAAAAAAAATTTTTTAAAAATAAAATAAATAAAAAAAAAAAAAAAAAAAAATAGTAATTTATTTTTAAAGTTTGATCTATGTGTCGTAAACCTATGACTCTCACCAACTTTATGTTGACGTATTAAGCATCACTTTCAAGTAACCATCTTGAGGATGTTGAAGTTAGGAAGAGTGGCTAGTGAGACCGTAGGCTTGCATGCGGAGTCATTCTCCTAGAGATTTTATTTATGTCATTTGAATTGTTTGATACTTGGTTGTTATTTGATTGTTTAGACTTTTGGAGTATGTTTCCTTGTGGTATGACTTTGCTATCGTAATGCAAGACTCCTTTATCTTGTGTTAGATATTGTCATGACACATTGTGTCTCATTTGTTTATCTATTTCATTTAGTTCTCTCTATTGTTGACACTATTGTGTTGTGATGATATCCATGATGTTACGCCTCGTGTTTTCGCCTAGGCGGGGTGTGACATTTATAGTGGGTGTATCTTTGAAAAATGATGTAATTAACTTTTCAAAAATATTAAAATTGGTTAATTTTTGAAATGGGGAGGAAACTAATTCGTTTTCAAACAAAACCGAGCCAAGTATACATTGTTGATCTGATACACAAAACGACGACAAGTACTCTTATGTGTTATGCTATGTGATTATGTGCACTTCTTTGTGTCTTAAGTTTTGTTAATAGAAAATATTAAATGATCATTGCTATTTGAAATTTAGCTAATTGAATATCTAAGCACATGTGCCATGTACACTATTCATTTGTAGCTAGTTTTTCGGATTATGCCTAACTAGATCTTATGCTAGATTTCTTGCCTTAATATTTGCGAAATTGTTCTTGCATTGCATATATGCATAGATCACTTAATTTACAAATGTTACATAAATATCTTGTAATTCTTTTCGAGAATGGGAATATACTCAAGAATCAGAGTTCAATAACTTATCAAGTATATTATTAAATGTGTTAAAACTAGTCACCTATATATTTCCAATGATTTAATCTATTTTCAACAACACGTTTAAATATTTTCAACAACTTACCTTGTTTGACCTTAGGTTGTTTAAACAAGAGAAAATGGATCATTTTAATACATTAGTATTTAAGTAAAAGAAAACGTATTTTCGAACTCTAAGTGTGTTTGAATTGATCCAAAATAACATACATAATTTTATTTCATATATCATTTTACAAGAGTTATGTTTTGTATGATAATACTTATGAATTGTCGAAAGTGTGCACATTGTACGTAACAATAAATAGTCTTTCACATAAACAAAATATATGACAATCATGAAGCAATAAGTTAACTTTTCATCATTCATTAACCTCACTCTCATGAATAATCTTAGGATTAATGGAACACATTATTAAAATATTTATTTATTTTCTTTTAAATGAGTGTTCGTGAGGTCACGAAGATCTCAGTATATATCATTTCATTATTCAAATTATGGTTTGATATATTTGTGCTACTTCATAATACACAGCGCTAGATACAAGAGAACGACCTCTAAATGTGTCGTTTGTAAAACAATCTCGTTGATTTAATCAAAATCTTGAATTTAATATACATTTGTCCCATAATTGCATCACAATGAAAAGCTTGAATGTATAGACTCCAATGCACTTCAAGAAATCCGAGCATATAATTTCCCTGAGAAAAACATGCTTAAAAAGGTCAACATAAAGTTGGTGAGTTCATAGATTAGTTTAAATATGAATGTAATCCACTGTATCATCACAGTACCATGTAAAAATCCCAAAGATTTTGTAAAGAAGTACGACACGTTTTATGTCACCCAAAAGTACCAATCTTATCCCAAAGATTTTTATAAAGAATGCATGACAAATTTAATGTCACCAAAAGTGTATCCCTGGCACCCCGTGCCTATTGATTTCCTCGAAATAATATATATATAAGGTAGGACCGCAAGACTTTTTAGTGATAATGCAACACATGCAGATCTCACAAAACTAGATTACATTTACACTAAGCTCATGACACTGAAGCTCGACGATCTTTCTTGCAATTAAACTATATATTGCAATTTCTGCCCGATTAGATGTTCAACCCGAAAACATCCTAAATTCGACATGCTATAACGTTCGTTCCTGGTGATAGCTAGTCACCCGAACGGGGAGGTCGTTTCCCGAATAGATCTATTAAATAACATTCGCGCTCACATAATGTAATTCCCAACTACATCTATGCAATTGACAGTTCATGATAAAGGGGCTCAACTTGGGTTATCGCTACTTAGGCAAACATGTAATCAATACTTGCGTCCAATTTATAAAACAAAGCATATTGTCCGCTTATAAAACGATGCATATTTTCATCCCAAAAATATATATAACCGTTATCCAAAACGAGTAAAAGTGAGGCTATGAAACTCATAATATCCTTTAAAAACAATCACATTGTTATAAGATAACACAGTAAGTAAAGAGTTTGTAGACAAGCATGTATTCCCCCTCGCGGGTTTATAAACATTCAAAAGATTTGAAAAGCGAGGTTATGAACTCACCTTGATGTTGAAGAACGATTGATAGATAGGCATCTAATTCACTTTGATGATGAAGAGTGATTGACAGATAGGCATCTAATATGCACAATACGAAAGGAAGACGAAGCTGCTTGACCGAGAAGATACAGCTTAACTTAACGGCTAAGTCCCACTAGCCTAGGATAATGTGTTTGGGTTTCCCGGTGAATTGTTATGTCAACGCGACGCGTTGATAAAGATTTAGATTTAACGTTGTAATGGTTTGGTGGTTGGTTAAATAAATACATTGAAAATATACGCAAAGTGTGTAATATATATTCTTTATATAATACTTATGAAAAATAACCCTCATATAATTCCTACCGTGAATTATATCACAAAAACCATCAATCCAAAGTTTAATGAAAAGTATATAATACCTTGCAGGTATTATATAATGAATGTGAATAATTAATTAAATCAATTAGTTTGACGTCAATTTAATTATTAAGAAGACTTTGTATAAAGGTTGACACATGTCTTAACGTTATGAATTTATTAAACCATGTTTGTATTAGTTTATAACCATTATAAAATATAAATAATATTTTATAAATTATATTTCGTTTCCTCGACGGGTCGTTTCTAAAACAGTTGTCTCAATGTAAAAATATAGTTTTTGTTCGTTGTCAAGTTATGGCGTAGTTATATTTTAATATATCTTTAAAATATGACATAGTCCTTTTATCGGTTTCTAAAATAATAGTAGTTTTAGTGAACCATTAATAAATATAGAAATTTATATAAAATTTCTTCATGACTTTCCCGTTTATATAACGTTTTTCATTTTTGTAAGACTCGACGTTTTCCCTAAATCAATATATGATGAAATTATTCGCCTTATAATATTTCCAATGTCTGCGCGTTCCAAGTATAATATATATATGCTATTTTATCTAATCTAAACAATATAATATAATTTACATTTATTTAACCATTATAAACCACCAATTTATGTATCCGGTTTTTAAATATTTATAAAACCTTGTAATAATTTTCATTAATCATTTTCATTAACCAAACGAACCCTTATTGAAACTGCTCACCCAAACGCGTCTATATTCTAAAAATTTTAATATATATTTATTGTTTTAATTCAGCTTAACCTCACTTAATAAATGTTATAGTTATTTAACCATTTTAAAAATCACCAAAATAATAGTTATCCAGTTTTAATATTTATTAAAACTTAAGTTATTTTTTTATTTGTCGTTTTGATAATATAAACCAAACAAACCCTCGTTGTTTCCTCGTTGATCCAAACGCGCCCTACTCGTGCCAAACTCAAAACAAACACCCCTACTTGCTATAAACCCAACGCACCCTAGTCGACTGACCCGCGAAACAAACGCGCCCTAGATATGCTTAATCCGAACCAAACACCCCCGTTTGGCTGCCACTATACCAAACGGGCCCTAATTTGTTACAAACCAATCGGCCCTAATCCATAAACAAAACCAAACGCCCCTAATCCATAAACAAAACCAAACGCAGCCAGTGGCTGTTTCGCAGCCAACACCCAACAGCCCCCGGCTGTTAAACCAAACAAACTAAACACGCCCTTTTCTCGGCTGTTTCCCAGCTGTCCCCGCAACTAACCCGACCCAACCCAACTAACAAACACCTTCGGGGTGGTCCGACCCGGTTATACCCGGCTGTTAATAAGCCGAACCAACAAACACATCCCCCCCCGCGGCTGCAAACCAAACACGCCCACCCTTGTGGTTTATACCACCAACCCGACGCACCATAATCGGGTGTTAACAAACCCACAAACCCGACCCGACTCACCCTCCCCCCCTCCTTTCGCTGCTGCTGTTGACCCGCGAAACACAACCCAACGCACCCTCGGTGCTAGTAAAAACCAAAACGCACCTTCGTTTCTATAAATAAAACCAAACGCATCCCCCCGGCTGTCCCGTGACAAACGCACCCCTTTTTGGGTGGTTTTAAAACCCGAACGCACCCTATGGTGCAAACACGAAACCCACGCACCCTCGTGGCGGCTGAGGTGGTGGCGTTCGGTGGAGGTGACGACGGCGAGGAGATGGTGATGATGGCGTTAGGCGGTGTAGGATGGCAGCAGTGGTGGTATAAGTGGAGTGGGGAGGCAGCGGCGGTGATGGTGGTGACAGTGGGGTGGTGGTAGTGGCGAGTGGCGGCGCGTGTATATAATGAATGGATAGATCGGCTCACGAGGAGCACTCTTGAAGTTGCCGGAAAAATCCCGCCGGAAAAGTTTTCCGGCGGCGGAGCAGTGGCGGCGGCGGTGCCCGGAGGTGGTGGCCGGCCGCCGGCAAATATGGGAGAGGGAGAGAAGATGAATTGTGTGTGTATTATGTATGATAGAAATGAGAAAGATATATATAAATTTTATATATATATTAAAACTTTAAATCCAAGTGACAAGTTGAAATAGTTTAGGGACCAAATGTGTAACATTTTTGGTATAGTTTTTATAAAAACGGTTCGGGACTCATTTGAGCGACTTAACGGACGATTCAACTCTCGAAACTTGCGCCATTGTTTTCCGAATCATTTTTCTGATAAAAATGAGTATTTACTTGATAATGTTTCATAAATATTTTATAATATTTAATAAAATATCTGTTATTCATTTTGTGAACCGGTTTCGTCTTGTCCGAAATAAAATTGGATTTCAACTCGAGTATTCGCGTTATCCGCAACGCTTTTAATTAAAATGATGACTAATTTATTTAATATTTTTATTAAATAAATACTGATAATTAAAAACAATTTAATTGTTTTTGTGTGTCTGCGTCGTATATTGTTCGAAAAATGTTTGCGGTGCTGTTTTAGCCCTTTTCGGCTCGTTTCCAGGTCTCGGGCAAAACTGAAAAGTTGTCAGGAATGTCGTTTCACATCGAATTGCTTTAGGGTCCGAGCCGTGAAAACGTGATTTAGATGGTTGTTCTTGTAAGTCAAGCCAGACCTAAAAGTCGAAGGGATAAAATAGTTATCTTAAAAATCCGAAAATTCTCAGATGTTACATTACCCATTGTTACCCTGTGTAATTCGTTGGATCTTAAAAATGGGAGGGAAGAGGATGGATAAATAGTGTTGTTGACCAAACGTTTATAGCTTTGACATTGGACCGGGTAATATGATTTTGATATGGGCTTTTGTCTCTCTTTAGGCCAGGATTATTTATTGGATTGGATTAAAAGGGTTAAATGGATTTTGGACTTTGTATTATAAAGGGCTTAAGGATTAACAAGTATAAATCTTAACGGGCTAACCCGACCCAATAAAATGGGTACGGGTTGGCCCATTAGAGAAAATACGCCTTCGGCTTTGATTTCTCACGCTCTTTCCATTCTCGTGCTCGGCTTTGTCTGTTTTGGCTTCGTTTTTGTCCTTTTATTTAATATATGTACCGACAAGACACACATCACAAAATACACATATACAATGCATTTTTATGTCATCTTCGTTCATTATTGGTCTTTTTAGCTCGTTTAATTAGGTAAAAAGTATGTGTATTTAAGCACATACCAAAATCCCCCATACTAAGCTGTTTTCGTGTCCTTACGCAATGTCGGGAACAAACCCTGATTCCACCTGTCACGGATACGTTTCTTCTCAATAACTTGTTATGCTTTCTATGTATTCGATTCGGTGCCGATAGAAGGTTTTAGTGTCCAACTACATTTACATTTGCTTGATGTTACTCCAACCACTTTAGACACTAGTTTGCCGTCAGAACTTGCCGATGGATAAGAATTTCAGAAACAAATATTGTTCTTTAGAGGTTGCACGTTAGGTATTATTAGGTTTCCATTCGACATAGATCAAATGCCGTAGAGCTTGGTAGTTTCACGTCATCATTGGTATGGATTGGTTGGCGAAATACCACGCGTTGATCGTTTGTGAACTAAAGGTTTTACGTATTCCTTATGAAATAAGGTGTTGATAATCCAGGTGAAATTAATGCGACAGCGGAATAAGTTGAATATCATATCATGCTCGAAGACCTAAAGTTATATTGAGAAGATGTGCAGTTTATCTGGCACAAGTACGTCCAATGAAGCTGATGAAAGTCATGGGGAAGGAAGAGGCGACTATGAGGACGTAACCGAACGTCACGAAATTTCGGAAGTCTTTCAGAAGACTTGCTGATACGCCTGCTCGACAAGTTAATTTTCAAAATCGCTTATGTCCCTATGCTGCACCTGTAGCACGAGCACCGTATCGATTAGCACCAGCCGAAATGCAAGAGTTGTCTACTCAGTTGCAAGAACTTTCTGACAGAGGATTTTTATAATGCCGAGTTCTACCACTTTGGAGAGAGCGCCATTTTGTTGATCATAAGAAAGATGGTTCTTTTAGGATGTGTATCGACTACCGTGAACTGAACAAGCCTACTGTGAAGAACCGATACCCACTTCCGAGGATCGACGATTTGTTTGATCAATTGCAAGGGTCAAGAGTCTACTCTAAGATCGACCTGAGATCTGGTTATCATCAACTCAGAGTTCGTGAGGAAGACATTTCAAAGACAGCATTTAGGACCCGCTATGGTCACTACAATTCCAAGTAAAATTTTGCGTTTGTTTGACTAACACAACCCAGCTGCTTTCATGGACTTGATGATTGGGTGTGTAAACCATATCTGGACTAGATTCGAGATGTATTCATCGATGATATTTTTGATCTACTCCAAAAGCAGAAAGGAGCATGAAGGACATCTTAAGTTGATCTTGAATTTATTGAAGAAGGAAGAATTGTACGCCAAGTTCTTAAAGTGTGAGTTTTGGCTGTCGAAGGTACAATTTCTTGGTCACGTGATTGATAGTGAAGGCATTCACGTTGATCCGCTAAGATTGAGTCAATCAAGGATTGGGCATCACCCAAGACACCAACCGAGATCCATCAATTTCTAGGTTTGGCTGGTTACTACCGACAATTTATCGAAGGCTTTTCAAAAATTGCTAGACCTATGATGAAACTGACTCAGAAGAGCGTGAAGTTTGAATGGGGAGAAAAGGCAGAAGCTGCATTCCAGTTGTTGAAGCAAAAAATTGTATAGTGCGCCGATTTTGGCTTTACTAGAGGGAAGTGAGAACTTTGTGGTATATTGCGATGCTTCACATAAAGGGTTGGGCGCAGGTTTTTTGATGCAGAGAGATGAAGGTCAGTAGCTTACGCATCCCGCCTAACTCAAGGTTCACGATAAGAACTATACACACACGACACTAGAGCTTGGTGCCGTAGTGTTTTGCCCTGAAAATGAGTGTGAGACACTACTTGTACGGTACAAAGTGCGTTGTTGTTTCACTTGATCATAAGAGATTGCAACACATTACTCTACCCAGAAGACTGAATATGAGGCAAAGACGTTGGTTAGAATTGTTGAGCGACTATGACTGTGAGATTCGATACCACCCAGGAAAGGCGAACGTGGTGGCTGATGCCCTGAGTCGAAAGGAAAGAAGCAAGCCGCTACGAGTTCGAGCCTTAGTTATGACTATAGGGTTAAACCTCCTAAGCAGATTTTGAGTGCTCAATCGGAAACCAGAAAGGTAGAGACTTCATCAACGAAGATTTGACGTGGCATGATTAACAATTAGAACCGTCGCGCTGACGTGGAACGTTATGCTTGAACAATCGAAGTTGGATTCCTTATCTTGGTGATTTGAGGGCCCTGATTATGCATGAGTCGCATAAGTTGAAGTATTCCATCCACCCTAGATCGGATAAGATGTATCAGGACTTGAAGAAGTTATATTGGTGGCCCAACATGAAAGCAGAAATTGCCACTTATGTCAGCAAGTGTTTAACATGTGGTCAAAGGTTAAGAAGAATATCAGAAACCATCGTTTGTGGTTTAACATAGATCCCATAAATGGAAATGGGAGAACATAACAATGGACTTTGTGACTAAAAGCCAAGGACAGCGGTTGGGCAAGACACGATTTGGGTAATCGTTGATCGTCTCACTAAATCTGCTCATTTCTTGCCTATGAGAGAAGATGACACGTTAGAAAAATTAACGAGACAATACTTGAAGGAAGTAGTCTCAAAGCATGGAGTACCGGTTTTGATCATCTTCTGATCGTAAATGGAAAATTTACTTCACATTTTTGGAAGTTCTTAATAAAGCATCAGGTACTCGATTGGATATGAGTACATCATACCATCCATAGACCGATGGTCAGAGTGAGAGAACCATTCAAACGTTGGAGGACATGTTACATGCCTGTGTACTCGAATTTAGAAAAGGTTGGGATAAACATTTACCGTTAGTGGAATTTTTGTACAACAACAGTTACCATACCAGCATTAAGGCTACTCCATTTGAGGCGTTGTATGGGCGCAAGTGTCGATCACCTATCTGTTGGGCTGAAGTTGGAGATAGATAGCTCACTGGCCCAGAGATCATCCACGAGACAACTGAGAAGATCGTTCAAATCAAGAGCCGTATCCAAGCAGCCCGTGATCGTCAAAAGATTTATGCCGACGTAAGATGGAAACCCCTTGAGTTTTAAATAGGAGATAAGGTCATGTTGAAGGTATCGCCTTGGAAAGGAGTGATACGCTTTGGCAAACGGGGAAAGCTAAACCCTCGTAATATTGGACCTTTTAAGATCATAGACAAAGTAGGAACCGTTGCCTACCGACTTAAACTCCCAGAGCAGTTGAGTAGAGTTCATAGTACGTTTTACGTCACGAATTTGAAGAAGTGCATGGTTGTTGAACCTCTTGCTATACCGTTGGATGAAATCGAAATCGATGACAAACTCCACTTCATCGAAGAACTTGTCGAGATCATGGACTGTCACACCCCCAAAATCGGACGGCAGCGGAATAGTAACATTGGGGTGCGACTTCAAGGCACAAATACAAGTCACAGAAAACAACTCTAAGTGAGACGTTTTGAAAAGTCAACCATTCGATGATTTTTATAAATATCAGAGTTTCATTAGGTCCCATTAGTA
>BQNB010126282.1:0-19627 GCA_026074375.1 Tanacetum coccineum
GATTCCTATTTCTATTTCCATTTCCGTTTTCTCCATTCCCTTCATTTCCATTTCCTCCATTTCCATTTCCTCCATTCCCTTCATTTCCATTTCCTTCATTCCCTCCATTTCCATTTCCTCCATTCTTTCCATTTCCATTCCCTCCATTCCATCCATTTCCATTTCCTCCATTCCCTTCATTCCCACCTTCTCGTTCATCGCCATTCTCATTCAGGGGTTCAAGGTTCATTGCGGCTTCACGAGCCTCTATCTCTTCAGCTACTCGGTGAGCAATCAAGTCTTCAATCTCCCCATGAGTCATGGATGCTCCGGATCACGTGTTAGGCATCTTCCTACAACATAACAACGTAACACTCGATGAGATTTCTAGGTGACGCGAAATCACTAACGGTGTTAAATAAAATTTACGGTTAATTCACATAGAAAATACATGATCGAAATATATTCATGGAAACCCCATAACGCATGATGCAAAAAGCATAAGTAAATCAAATCAAATCATGACATCATATCATAGATAAATACCAATTTCATATCATCGAGCATTAGTGATTACATCACATTCGTTTCAAAATATAGAAAATACGAGTTTCTAACACTACGGTCATCACTACTAGACGCTACTGCTCAATACTGCAACACTAACGGACATATCTAAGGACGGTAGCCCATGTGCTTCCTAGCACACACCTTAAATCTGCCAACTCTTACTCGATCATAAAATCGAAATCGTCATATCTGCCTCAGCTCTCTCCGCATACGTGACATGCCGCGCTGGAGTCGGTCAACTCTCTGACTCTCAACACTCGTGGTGCCTTTGAGCCTCCTGTTATCCCTCTCCAATTTAGCAATCCTCTCATTCAAAGCAGTGACTACCGACTTAACCCCAACAATCCTACGTCCCTGCTCCCTCTGGACGCCCTCAATGACCTGTATACGATGGACTAGGATAGCCTGTGTGTGATCATGGAACCTCTGAACCAAATCTCCCAATGTATCATACGTAACCTCTACTGCTCCCTCCTGAGCAGGCTCAGGAGTATCCTCTGGCATCACAGGATGCGTAACCTATAACAAACCAAGAATTTTCATCAAATGCAAAACCTATTTTACTATTATCACAATTGTATGGGGAAATTTTTTGCTTTATTACATTACTTGCATTGTCAATATCTCATTAAGCAAGGTAACTTGCATAACTAAAGTAAACGAGCTCATACAACCTATCTATGGCCATCCTGTCTTCATATATGTCAAGCAAACATCACAATATGTCAAGTCAATATCATCATATCCTTATTACAAAGTACATTATTCCTATAATGTACCATTCGCAACGTTATATCAAAACGGGCTTTAAACCGTTATCGTATACCTCTAAACCCTAATTCCATGAAGGAATAATATCTAAAGTGAATGTAAAAACTATTAAAGAATATGTAAAAGTAATATAACATCTCATTTGAAATATAAAATGTAACACCCCCAAATTGGGTCGCAGCGGAATAAGGGTCCGGGGCGTGTTACTTCTCAGATCAATAGCACAAGATATACTCCGTTTTCATTCTAATTTCTTCACCATCACTTATGTACAAGCTACTACACTCAATATACAATGTATAAACCCTAAATATTCTATTCATAAGCTTTCATACATCTTTTTGTACTCAAAACCCTAATTCAAAACCCTAAACCCTAAAACCAAGCTAGATTCTAAACCATGACCCGTTTCCTCGTTTTTATCCATCATAAACCTAAACCAACTCTCAAATAAGTTGTAATAACTTAATTTACAACATTATCAATCATTTTCAAACGAAAGAAGTCATTCATTCCATCATCACTTTCATCATTCTACTCAATTATACAAGAAACGAATCCAAGAAACCCAATTTTGCACTAAATTTCACTTGACCCTTACTCATTTTCTGACCATCTCATTCTCAAGTAAGCAACCAAGAGTCATTGTAAACCCATAAAATGAGTTTACAAACCTTTATACATCATTAACCATCCTTGCTTCAACAATGTATGAGAATTACAAAGCTAGAAAACCCTAAAAGCCTTATATGAACCCTAATTCCAAGCTACGGCTTATTCATATTCAATTACACAACCCATTTTAACTAAAAACAATGATCAAAAAAACCATTTTGTCAATTGATAATAATTTATTTAGCTCTAGACTATTCCATCATTCCTAATCAAGAGTATGCAAAATATAAACCAAGAAAGTCAAGGAAACCCTAAACAAGCCCTAGTTAAACCTGTGACCTCATTTCTTCAATTCTAACCCGTTTTAACCCAAAAATTGCTAATTTTTGTTAATCCTTCTTATATCAGATCTTAGGAACATATATTAACCATCCTTAATCAATTAACACACGAAATAAAAGCTTGAAAACTTGTGAATCACTAGTCGAACCCAAAACAGACCCGCACCCCATTTTTGGCTTCTTTAACCCATTTTAGCCCTAACCATGTGCAAGGCACTTGCATAAATTCCTTCTAGACACCTTGTAGCAGCTCACCCACCTTCTTGAACCTTCTCTTGGTCGAAATTAAAGGCACATGACCTTCTTTTTGCTCCAATCAGCCGCGGACACCACAAGAACCAAAACCACCTCCATCAACCTCCACCTTGCACCATAGCCTCTCCAACACAGCCCCTAGACTCTCCACATCATCTCCCGTGTGTCCTAACCTGATCACTAAGATTTCTTGGCCTCTAAGGGTTGGAAATGCTATAAATAGGGGTCTTGGGTACTCATTCAAGACTCGCACCACACCTCCTCCTCGTATAACCCTTATAGTCCAGCAATCCTTATGCTCCCTTATGAACCTAGGATCATTAAAAGTGAAAGTTCATAAAGTGAAGCCCTGAAAGAATTGAAGCCCCGTAGTAAAGAAACAAGGCGTACGGTTGGAAATACTACCCGAAACGACCCTTTCCACCATTTTTGCCCTTGAGCTCAAACCAGGTTTAAATGTTTCTACCTTCTGCTACTACACCTTTTAATGTTCATATTATCCTAAATATACTCTGATTAAAGTTTCATAACTCAATCATGCTTATTACTGATTTGGATCCAAAACCGTACACCCGAAACCCTAATTTCGTGTTTTCTCTAAAAACTAATTCATAATAATTAAATATTGTTATAATCTATCCTAGCATGCTTAAATAATGTTAAAATAACCACTTTATTGATTAATGAAGTAATTTGAACTTAAAACCCGCGTGTTTACGTTTTTGAAACCCTAATTTGACCATTAGCTTCCTGATCTTAACGAATCGTTATTTTAAAACTTGTGTTGCATTAAAACTTACATATTTTAGTTTATTATAACTTATAAATGTCTATTGAAATGTTAAACTAAGCTTGCATGGCAATTTGGACATGTTTTGTAATTATAATCCATGCAAGGTATATATCGTAACTTTTGGAAACTTATAACTAAAAGGCTAAATGTGCATTTTATCAAGTTATAACTCTAGGGATCTATTATGTCACTTTTCAAAGTCCAAGGTTTTACTTGGTATATCTTTCAAAGTTGAAGAACCAAAGTCGTTAAAAATGCAAACTTATTCCAAGTGCCTAGTTGCAATTTATCAAACCCCATGGTCCTAAGAATGTAACAGTTTGGAAAAAGTATAAAAATCATGTTTAAACCTTACAAGACATAAGCTTAATTAAACGCATCTCGTGCTTAACATTCTATATATGGATTAAAACGCTTAAAAACCGTTTATATCATATCACAATACTAGGTAACTTCATATAAAGGAGTTTCATCTTAGTAAACGTTCTGACTGAGTTGTTGGGTTTACAATTTTAAAGTGCCCTATCTCCCAACAATTACTGAATGACTCTTAATTATGAAGGCCCGAACGTTGATGCAATAAATTCCAAACTCTCAATCAAACCAAACTCTTAAAACCAAATTCTAAAGTACAATCTTCCTAAGACTTGACATATTTAGCTCAGGGTATTGCGTGACGTGCTGTATTACTATCATTTTTATTATATCAACAATCGCTGGTTAAGAATTGTGATAAGGTCGACAGCTTTCCATTCAGAATAAATATTACATCAACTATCAGGTGAAGATACATAACACGCCTTTTACATAGTTTTACATGTTTAATAAACCCGCGAGGGGAATACATTCTTGTACAAACTCTTTTACATACTCGTTTATTTATAACAATTTGGATTACTTTTCAAAGACTTATACATGCTGTAAACCCAGGAATACAAGTGTTTTTACAAGTTATATGCTATCCTGATACACTATTACAGCTAATGTCTAAGTTACATTATGCTAAAAGTCCCTCACTATCATGGACCATTAATCACTTACGGGTGAACGCAAATATTGTGGATAGATCTATCGGGAATGACGAATCCAGGTTTGTGTTAGCCGGATAGGTAACCAAACACACTATATTTGAATTTCATAGGTATATGGCAATTACCTACACCGAGGGCCATTATCTCTTTATATATATATCACATCATTTTGGGTATATATATACACTAGTCAGTTTGTGTGCCATGAGCTTAGACCAGACTATACTATACCAGACAAGACCAAACAGACCAAACAAGACAATAACGCAGTAATACACGGTTACTATGATAATTGCATTCATTGCAATTCTTACAAATAACGAGTATATAATAACGTGACCCAAGATCATAACAATAACATTTTCATAATAATTGTGTATGTATAATTATTACACTATAACTTGTATTCAAACTGTTTATCAAACCTATGAATTTCACTCAACTTTGTGTTGAGCTTTTTAGCATGATTAATCTCAGGTTATTGAGGGCGAATATACGGCACGGATGTGCGCATGGACATGAAGATGGTACAAACTTGTTATCATTCACACTGTAATGCAACTAGGTTATGGGACTGCCTTGTAAAACTCGTGAATTTGAAATGAATGATAAGTAACTTTTGAACAGACATCTCTTTTGGGTCGTTTTCTATGATTATGATTGTTGTTTCTATGAAGTAATACCCTAGATTAGCTTCCGCTGCTATATTGTAAAAATGGGGGTGTTACATATAGAATTTAGATATCCTAAGTCGTTTATTAGTTAACCTTGATTTTACCTTGTTTTAAGCCTATTTTAACTCAATTAGATAGCATAATTAACCAATTTTAATTAGCATGCTCAGTTAAGTTTTAATCTTGCCTTCAAATTGGAATTTTGATCTTAAGAGTTTTTTGGTCTAACTTTATTAATCGGTTCCTTGATGATTTACTTGAATCGTGTCCTTAAAAAAATCTACTAAGATCGGTTCTCCAAACAAATCACTATACCAGTTTTAAATAAAAAAGAGAAAAAATCTAGATCGGAGACCTTTTGACTAAACTAATCCGATTCGAATGTATTAACTAGATCGGTTTCCTAAGTGAATTGGTTAGATGTGTTCTCAAATGGACATGATTAGTTCTGTTACCAAAGGAAGTTGACTAGTTCGGTTTCCTTAAGGAAATCACTAGACCCTGTTCCAAAAGGGATTCGATTATATCGTTTTCAATTAGACACACTATTCGGGTTCTAGTAGACTTGACTTTAGATTGGTTCCCAAAGGGACTCAACTAGTTCGGGTCTTAATGGTTCTGACTAGTTCGGTTTCTAAAGGGGCCTACACCGATAATCGGTTTCAATGGATACGACTAGTTCGGTTTCTCACACAAAAATTCACAAGCATAATTTAGTTGCACACGAGTTGATCTTTTACCATTGTTTAGCTTGTTTAACACATTTAATAACATTTTACATATGGAAATTGCATCACACTCAAACAACAAAAATGCCCCCCCCATATAAGTTCAAACGAGCAATAACAACCAACATATCATCATGATTAAAACACGTATATGAACATGTATGACATACGATTACATTCAAAGATTATAAGGCGACTAACCATTATATTACCTACTAACAAATAAACTTAGTAAACCCATAAGAACCCCGAAACTAACAATCGATACAAATCTTAATCCATATGTTAAGAGCCATAAAAAAACTGCTTACAACGAGGTGGCTTCTACACACCCATGCAGGTCAACCCCTCAATCAATTTGAAGATTTGAACACTTTTGATTTTGAGAAACCCTAATTTGAAAATTAGGGTTCTTTGAGTTCAAAATTGGTGAAATCAAAAATTCCTTCAAGGTTTGAGATGTATATGACGTGTAGAACGAGTTTGTAGTTATACCTTAGAAGCGAAAATAACAAGAGATTGAAATGATGTGTTAGCGATCGAGTGAGGGAGAAAATATGTTAAGTGTAACGTTTGTGATACTAGTTATTGGTCTTGGGGTGAAAGGTTAATAACACAAATTTGAATTTAACACATTTGGCTGCTCAAGTTTCTATTTTTATCAATTTTACATAATTAAGTTTTATAAGGCATCTTTAAGTTAAACAAGTAGCACAAAAAAATCCCTAATGTTTAAACTATCATACCTATAGACTTAATTTATGCAAAATACTCCCTAAAGGCATGAACACATAGCTTATAAGGCACACAAAAGCTAAGTTCAATTATCTTTCCTTAACAAATGATATTCTGCTATTGTTTAAAACCTTTTGCCACTGAAAAGCATTATTATTATGAAGAAGATTTTTGACATTTTCTCCCCCTCAAACAGTGACCCGTTTTCTATTTAAAGAGCTGTAGTCATTGTTTGAGAAGTCGAATGTCTTTGAGAAAATATTTTTTGATGAAGCAATGTTATATTTTTGAAAAACAAACACCAAAATAAGATTTCTCTTATTTTAACACATAAGCGCACTGACACATACACTTATTGTACATAGGAAGCACGGGTTGTGTTGCAAAGTAAGCACAAGCCTTTGCATGGTCATTAAGTAGACCATGCCCGAAAATAAATTCCCGTTGAGAGGTCAAGTTTCCTTTTTGAAATACTTGCCTTTAAGATGATGACCGTGTTGCTATCTGAAATAATAGCAAGCCATTTGTCATGTTTTGAAAACATTTGGAACTTTTTCTCGAACTTCATTTATAGCCTTGTATCATTATTGAATGACATTTCTAAGAAGGTAAATGTTATCGATTTTCAAAAGACATGCCATTATTACCTCTTTTATATTTTTCTCATTTTTTAATTTTTTTCTTTGATTTTATGAATTTTATATTTTTGTATTTTGTTTTTATAGTTTTAATATATATATATATATATATATATATATATATATATGTATATAAATGAGTGGTATATAGTGATATATTATATATATATAAATATGTATAATATATATACATATGATACAGGATCAGTGAATAGTTCCACCACTATTCATCAACTTCATATGCCAAGTGTTTCAAAGTCTCCGGAGTAAAACTTCGCATTCCTAACTTGTTGATAAGAAATTCAATTCTTTCTCTTGCAAGGGCTTTTGTGAAGATGTCCGCTAGTTGATACTCCGTATTGACAAAATACAGTTCGATCACCCCATTCTTAACATGCTCCTTGATAAAGTGAAATTTGATGTCTATATGCTTCGCCCTAGAATGTTAAACATTGTTGCAGCATAAGGCAATAGCGCTTTTGTTATCATAGTACATTGGAATTTTATTGAATCCAAGGCCATAGTCGGTAAGCTGTGATCTCATCTAGAGGATTTGAGCACAACAGCCAGACATAGCAATATATTCAGATTTCGTACTTGATATCGCAGCGCTTTTCTGCCTTTTTGATGACCAGCTAACAAGTCTATCTCCTAGAAACTGCATATTACCATATGTGCTACGGCGTGTATCTTGACAACCAGCGTGATCCACATCTGCAATTGCTGTTAGCGCAATCAAAGAATCCTTTGGATACCATAGTCCCCGATTGACGGTTCCTCTTAGATACTGAAAGATCCTTTTGTCCGCATGTAAGTGCTTTTCGGTAGGCCGAGCCTGATACCAGGCACACATGCATATAGCAAATTGTTGGTCAAGTCTACTGGCTGTGAGATAAAGGAGGGTGCCAATCATAGTACGATAGTGTGACGGATCAACGGCTTTCCCTTCTTTATCCTCATCTAGTTTAGATTTCTCCACCATGGGAGTATCCACTGGGTCACAAGTGTTAACTTGGGTTTCTGTAAACGAATAAAGGGCATATTTAACTGTTAATAAAGATGCTCTGGGACTTTGAGAAAATTTGTAGTCCTAAGAAAAATGAGATTTTGCCCATCATTGACATCTTAAATTTTGAACACAATATTTAAAGGCAAATAGGTTCATAAGTTCATGTGTAGATGCAACAAAGATAATATCATCGACATATATTTGTACCAGAAGTAATTCCTTGCCTTGCCTACAGATGAACAAGCAGTTGACTCTCATGCTTAGACCGCACTTCACACATGACTTCACTATCGAATATTCAGGCGTAACAAAATTATGATTATGTTTGATGGTCATCAAATATAATCAGGGGGAAGAGAAGTGTTTTAGCTGAATATTTTGATAGAGCGCAACAATTAGGGGGAAGAAATGTGTACATCCGGGACTTAATTGACTTTGGTGTATACAACATCCGGGACTTAATTGACTTGGAGGTTATAGTTTCTTTCTTCTATGAGTTGTTTGTGTGAAGTATGTGCATACGAATGGTTGTTCGTTTGGGGGGAAGCAATTGGAGGGAAGACATCAACAACATCTCTACCTTTCAGAAGCAAGAACACCGTCATATTCATTCCTTCATATCTCATACTCAAAGTTCAAAGATACACTTTCGCCTTTCTCAAATCATCAAGTTGTTGATCAAGTCAAAAGTTCTACATGAGGAAGATTGTAAGCTGTCAAGAAAGTATGAGTATGTTGGTTAGAAGCTTCAAAAGACAAATCAAGATGAATTCACGGTAAAGAATAATGATATGAAAAGATCTCAAAGGCAAAGACAAAAGGAAAATGGAAAGATCAAGATAAAGATCACTAGAGCATGATTGGAACAAGACCACTATTACACATCAAGACTCAAGACAAACGAGCATTAAAGATTAAAGATCAAGGTCACAAGAGAGATCTCAATGATCATCCTTTAGGGGGAGATTGTTAGAAATAGAAAGTGATGATCATTAATGCAATCAAAGAGAGATCTCAATGATCGTCCCTTGGGGGAAGATTGTTAGGAATGATAAAAGTGACGATCTTATTGAGATAAAAGTCTTGTAATAAATAGAGAAATAATATTGTGTAATAGGTTAGGCGATAGGCTCGTGACTTAAATAAAGTCACGAGACCCAACAAATAGCTAAAAGCTAAGAAACAAAACTCCTTGCTCTTCCTTGTAAAATGGGTATAAATACCCCACCACCACCTCATTTGTGAGGTGTGTCTCCTAAGTGTCTTCTAATCTCATTATAATCTTTTCTCTAATACTCCTCCTCCCTTTTTCTCTCTTTAGAATAAACACACACAACACCTAAACACACACTTTATTGCTTATTGATCCTAAATTAAGGACCTAACAAAAACCCATTGGTGTGAACCTGTTAGCCAAGAACATGAAAAAGGATACACATTATGGGCATCATGTGACCCTTACCACGAAATATACAATGGAGGTGGAATCTTGGATAAAAAATTGAAGCATTATTGGAAAAGTGCAAACGATGATGATCGCATAAGCTTAGAATGGGAAGGATTAAGCTGTACAAACTGGGTAAGGGCAAGGTACGGTAATGTAAACGATATAACTAAAGAAATGATCCTTCAAGATTTTTAGGACAATAAGCTTGGGGGGCAAACACGAGAAAAGACTTTAATGGAAGAACATGAGGATCTTGAGAAATGTGGGGAGACCAAGGCAAGAGCAATAATCGGGGTAATGATTAACAAGTTACCTGAAGAATAGTTTTCAGGGGTTAGCAGAGATATGGATGACTTGGAAGGAATCATTGACTACCTAGAACCTACATTATATAACGGATTCATTGACCATAATGATGAAGCATATAAGCGAAGGAGAAACAAGTTACTAGGAATGCCCTATACAAAACTCCCACGAATTATAAAAGAAGAAGCTGAAATAACTAAATATAACCTGAGGGCTGGTGAGGTATTCACGAAAACTAAGATCTTGGACATAAAAGGATTTCCTAGAACAGCATCCAACATCATCGATATAAGGGCAGAAATAATTAATGATAGAAATGTTAGTTCAGAAGATCTTTCCAATACAAAAAGTATACATTGGTGTAAACTAATTTACTAGTGGAAAGATGACATATGCACCAAATGGGCTTCATGTAACCCCCATTTCGACGAATGTGATTGAAGAGACAACCCTAGGGAGAACAAATAATATTTGGAAAGTAGTAACGATGATATGCGAACAACTTTAGAATGGGAGAATTTAAGCTTTGACAACTGGGTAAAAGTGGCCTTTGGAAATGTTTGCAAAATGACTATGGAGAGAATAAACAAAGATTATTGGAAGAATAAGGAGCAAAAAAAAATTAAAAAAATGAAGAAACGTAGGATGGGCATGAGTCTAACTTAAAGACTCGTTAATAAACAAAAGTGCTTGTCGGGAGACAACTCGTCCTTTATTTAATGAAGTTTCTTTTTTACATTAGTTAGTTTGCATGTTTCTTAATTTGTTTTGTAGGATCCAGAAGCTAGGAGGCAATTATCGAGACTGGCTTGACTCATAAACATCTGCTAACTTTGCTGAATTTGCAGCGGTTACGGCGTAACAACTTTAGTTACGCCATAACCACTACAGTTACGACGTAAACCATTTCTTGGTTATACCGTAACACCTTAAAACTTAAAAATTTTACCACTTGATTACGACGTAACCATGAGAGTTACGCCGTAACATCTGTGGAACCCATAGAGGAGGGGGGGGTGAATACGTTTCTTTTAAAAAATTTAAGATCAAAGATTATATCACTCTCTGTCGGCGGTCCCATAAATATATGGGGGCCGCCTAGTATATTAGGGGGCCGCCCTATTTAAAGGGATCGCCTCCAGAAGAGGTTTTCGAGCTAGATCATTTGTATCAAATCACCAATCAAGTTTGACACAATATGAGAAGTGTCGATAATGGATTTACAATTACTAGCATATATTCTACCAATATATCCACACTCACAGTGTTTACTACAAAGAGCTACATAACCATGACTAACACAACATACACAACAATTCACACAATCATAAGCACAATGCAAGTGTAAAAGTAAAGCGATAAATGTAAAGACATAAGTAAAGAGAAAGGTAAAAGAAAATGCAAACCGACAAGATGATTTATAGTGGTTCGGTCACGAAGCTCCTCTTCGCCCTACTCCACTCCTCAAGTATCCAACTCGAGAGTTACTTCACTAATCAACAAGCTCCCTTTCGGCGGAGAAAACCTTATACCAATGCTTACATTATTTTCTGACACTAAGCTAGATGTCGAGTCCTTCTTTAGGTATAACCAAACCCGTTATGTTTTATGGCCCAACATAACAAACCTTGTGTTTTATGGCCTAAACACATAAACCGCATCGCTTACATTATTTTCCGACACTAAGCTAGATGTCGAGTCCTAATCTTAGCTAGAACCAATCTACCACATCACCAATGTATTTTAAGGCCTAAAATACTAACCAACCCACAATCAACCCATCCAAATATATACATCATTTAGATCTACACACTACTAAAGATTGGAAGACATGGACTCGATCTATATGTAACAAATGTTACAAATGGACTAACTAGACTACATAACTTCGGATCTTGAAGATGACCGAAGTTCTTCTCTTGCACTTGAGGAAATGATAGAAGATTTGATCACATTTAAACAAGATTAACCAAGTTGAATGATCAAAGATTTAGAGAGATTTAGTGAGATCTAGAGAGAGAAAGAACTGAAAGAAAATCGTGCAAAAGGGTTGTAAAAATAGTTGGAGGTGACCCACTATTTATAGGAGCTGAAAAACAGCCTGTCAGGAAACGGCGGTCCCAGATATATAAGGGGGCCGCCAAATAATTAAGGGGGCCGCCGACCGAATTAAGGGACCGCCCCGACAGACGCTCCTGTTTTTGTCTTTTTGTGGTGACAAACTTGTCTGGTGAAAGTGACACTTATTTTAGGGGGAAATGACCAGATTTTGAAATTCAAAATAATTACCAAATAAAACATTTCTTTATAATTCAAAAATAATTTGTCTAAATAATTTTTGAGAAATAGTTTTGTTGTATTTATAAAAATATAAAGTTTAAGACAAAAACTTATTTCTTTGATCATCCTACAAGTTTAATATTGTTTGTACATACCTTATGTGATTTACGTCGGGTGTAAACCAATGTCCGTCTTGATGCATACTTGAGACGTCGAGAGATGTTGATACGTGTATGCATTGATGATTTGTGATTACGAGTAACTTGCGCACTTTACGTTACGTATTACAAGTTACATGTTTGTCATCATCAAAACATAAAGAGATCGTATAGATTAAATATCGTAATATTTGCACTAACAATCTCCCCCTTTTTGATGATGACAAACTATGTAAACTATAACACATAGTAAAGTTTAAAAGTTACTCGTTTACACTTCCTTCTCCTCCTTTTGTCAAAGCAAAAACATATTATGTAGATAATGGTTGGAGTATATACGTTGGAGGTTTAAGAAGAAGACATGATAAAAGGGTACGTGCTCCGGGAGGAATGAGAAGAGGGTAGGTGCTTCGAGTATATAGGTTTGAGGTATGAGGAGAAGATATGAGAAATAAAAGTGAAGGTGATTGTGTGTTTCTTGGATAGTTTAGAAAAGGTCATGAGAGATGAGAGGTAGGCAAGAGAAGAAGGTAGGTACTTTGAGTGTATAGGTTGAAGGAATGAGGAAAAGGTAGGCGATCCAAGTATATTGGTTGGAGGAATGAGAAGACAACATGAGAAATACGGTTGAGGTAATTTTGTGTTTCTTAGATAATTTAGAGGATGTCGTGATTAATAAGAAGAAGGCATGAAAAGAAAGTAGGTACTTCAAATATATAAGTTGAAGGTATGAGAGGATGACCTTAAGGTTTAAGGTGATTTTGAAGTGGAGGAGGTAAAGTATTTGGAGTATGAATAAACCCTTCATTCAACTGGATCTAGTGAAGCGGACCAAGTAGATCTAGAGTCTGGGATAGCTCTTCATGTAGTAATTTGTACATCTAGAATTATAGTTACACAAATATTGTCATTCTAAGTCTGTGTCTAGGATACGCTTCGGGCTTAACTAGTTAATTGGATATTGACAAGGGCTTGTAAGACTCGTGTTGACTAGCAGGTGACCTTAGCTAATTCAAACAAGTAACGTTTTTGATTTCCATTGAATAGTTAGCTAAGTGGACTACTAGTGTATTAGTGTATGAATTGCCATTAAGCTGTAAGTGGGTAAAGTCTCTATGAGCTAGGGTTTTTACAAGAATCACCATTGCTTTAATACTATGATAGACTATAATCAGCAAATAAGGGATGATTGTGTTAGATGCTTTAATTGTGATAGAACTAATGTGTCTAGATCTTAGGATGATGTAACGCCTAAGTCTTAAGAATGATATGCCACCTCGAGAGAAGAAACCATTGCACTTAATAAACAAACCAACTTTCTAATCGGATTGATAATGGTTAATACAGTTTTGTTATATGAGGTTCGATCCGCTCTTTTATCTTTTGTTAATTTGCTTTGAGTGTATAAAAAAGTGCTTTGAATGAATGTAGTCACCAACCAAACCGTTTCGTCAGTCTCACTCAGGCTGGAAAACTCCTTTTTTCCCGTTAGATTAGGAATTAGATGATAAGTGGGTTTTAACATAGGTTTAGTATTAGAATAGAATTAACATGATATAGATAGCACAAGATATTAATTAAATTGATAGTTTTAACCCGCTTCAAGTGTTTTTGACTACCCTACTTACACGAAACCTCATTTGACCCGGGTACACTGCCCTCGTTAAGTTTGTTTTTAGGTATAGTCGACATAAAATAAATAGTAAAACTTGATACATAAATAACACCTACACAACGACACATCAAGTTTTTGGCGCTGTGGCCGGGGAGTGAAAATTAATCTTGATTTTTATTTGATATTTTGGTTTTTAACATTAGATTAGATCTAACCCTTAGGATTAGTGTAATTTAGATTAGTGTATATTCTGTAATATTTGTATATTTGTCTTTAATTGTTTGCTTGTATATTTGTGTGTTTATTTGTTTGCGTATTTAATTATTTTTCTTAATTACACTGTTCTAGTCGATAGTTGAATACGGCGTATCCACTTCCATCGGATACGGTGTATCTAACTTTCTATCCAATACAGCGTATTCATTCAAACTGATCAATATGGCGTATCCACTTTCATTGGATACGGCGTATCGATCATCTGATAAAGTTCTTTTCTATTCTTGAACTTAAAGGCCAAATTTTTTATATATACCTTTCTCCGCTGGTTCTACTGATAATTTTCTAGATGTTTTCAGTAAGAATGTCAAAGGTTATCAAAGGAGAGTTTGAGAAAATTAAGGATGTTAAGGTCGAAGATGTTTCGCTCACTTGCGATACAACCACTGTGAATTATTCCAATAGGGGAAGTCAGTCGATTAAGCGGAATGGATAATGATTTATTCACATATGAAGTTGAAGTTACTTACATCCCATGTAACTCGAAAATAGATGATGATTCAGAGCATGAAGCTAATGACGACATGGGGTATGATCCGTCTGATGTTTCATTTTTTGAATGGTTGGCATAAAAAAATTTCAACTACAAGACAATGGATCAGTATACTATGAAAGCATTATGGATTTACTGGATCAGAGGAGATGATGAAGTAGAGCTCACTGATGAGGAATCTTCTGATGATGAAGATGAAATTGCTGAAGTCTTTAGAATCGACACTAATATATTTAACTACGAGACACCTCTCTGTTCAGCATTCAACGAATTTAATTACCTTCTCAAAGTAGATCCGGACTTACTTACGAAGGATATTATGGGGTTTAAGACCTATGAAGATTACAAAGACGACTGGATCTACGAATGGAATAAAGATGTACCATGGGTGTACGACAAGCCATGGCTTGATAATGGAATATGGAAAGAGCCAACACCAGTCAAACATACGTGCAAGCCTTTCAATTATAAGACTGGATGTTCGGAATGGCCAACCTGTAGTTGGAGAGATGATGGATACTGTAATGGAGGAAACTTACCCGGAACTTACATTATTGGAAACCAACTCCATTATCAGGATTACGAATGGTATGAAGCTTTGGAAGATTGTGAATTAAAAAACGAGGCTTTAAGAAACAAAGCTATCATGGAAGGATTTATCAAGGATGATGATGATGAGTCGCGTTCCGAACAAATGAAACGATGGAACATATATGCAAACTATGATGATGCTTATGAGATAAATCATGAGAGAGAAGAATTATGTGAAGTTCGTGAGTCGCCGGTATGCAATGTAAGGAGATATATGATGATTAAATATTCGTTCAATAATGATGATGAGTTTGTTGCTATAAAAGAAGACGAATATGACGATCATACTATCACAAGAAAATAGGCATGCCTAGCTTACCAAGAAATCTTTCGGATAATGGACAAAGGATGGATGGTGACTAAAGTTGAGTAAAAGAGGAGCTGAAGAAATGTCTAAATTAAAGACTTTGTTGTAAATAAAAGTGCTTCCCGGGAGACAACCCGGATTGTTAACTAATTTTGTTATCGAATCTGTCTTCCCAGACATCAATACGGCGTATCCGCTCCATACCATATGGCGTATTGAATGTCTAGACGTTATCAATCTTTATTTTATTGCAAAAAGTTTAATCTTTAATTTTATTAGTATTTCTAACCATTAGCTTAAAAATAACCTAATTAGTGTAATTTAATTATGTTTGTAATTAATTTAATTGTGTGATTTAATTGTGTGTTTAAATTCCCACATTATTTAATTATTTTCTAAGTATCCCGTTCTGACAGATCAACAGATACACCGTATCCCCCAGTTAGATACGACGTATCGACCTTTCCACTTAGAACAGCGTATTGACTTCTTCAGTCTAAACGACGTACTGTTCTTCAAACTATACGCTATTCTGGAGTAATCATATACGCGTACTGACCTCATAGACAATACGGCGTATTCAAATTAATTGAATACGGCGTATTGCTCATCTGATACAGTAGCAGAACTTAATTTTATTTTCGTGTTTAATTTTCTGTATTCGTTCCAAAGAGCCTATCATACTGCTTTATTATCCTCTATTTCAGGTGATGCATGACAAGAAGTTCCACTAAGGAACTAATTACACCTTTTGAAAACCCGGAAAGTGCATTCCGCTTAAAAAGGAGGCTTTACGAGACACCTGGTCTTGTGGAATCAAGTTCACCAAAGCTCGATTTATTTTTCAACATCAAAGAACATTCAGAAGAAGAAACTACCGAAATTATTTCGAAAATAATGAGCATACATGACAAGATCCCGCTGGAAAACTATGGGTCAGGAGTTTTTAGGCCTAAGATTAATGACAAAACTCACTTTGAATTAAAAGGGCAATATCTCAAGGAGCTTCGCGAAAATACTTTCAGTGGTTCAGAATATGAAGACGTAAATGTACACATCAAAAAAGTCCTTGAGATCGTTGACTTATTTCATATTCCAGAGGTTACTCAAGATCAAGTAATGCTTCGAGTTTTTCCCATGTCCTTAACTAGTGCTGCAAGTCGATGGCTCAGGAACGAACCATCAGGTTCAATCACAAACTGGGAAACCCTGAAAATGAATTTTTTGAACAAGAACTGCCCACCTGCTCGCACTGCAAAGAAAATGGAGGAGATCAACAATTTTAAGCAAGAACCGGATGAAAGTCTCTTTCGAGCCTGGGAAAGATTTAAGGAACTTTTGATGAAATGTCCTCAGCATTATTTAACTATTGCAAGATAATCTTATTCTATACTGGGCTCGATTGTTCCCACCAGACAAACCTGACTCTAAAGGTGACATTCCCACACAAACTCCGCAGATGCAAAAATATGCCAATCCAAGAAATGACTGAATACACCTAGAAATGTCAAAACAAACATCCTCAAAAGCCAGAAGTACTGAAACTACGACGGACTAGCAGCGACACAAGCCCTCTCACTACCCAACAGAGAGATCCAAGAAAGTCACGAGAACGTATAACGCTGCTTAGGTTGGATCGAACTATGCAAAGGACCACACCCCACAACATAAAGGACTGCCCACTAAAGGAAGAAGGAATACTCTTGAATATTGCAAAAATCCATCTTGACCGGGTACACTGCTCGTTAAAGTGTTGTTTAGGTTGTTCGGCTAAATATAAATTTAAAACTTGATAATCAAATAATTGACCCTTCACGACAGCACATAAGGTTTTTGGCGCCGCTGTCGGGGAGTTAATTACTTAAACCTTATTCTTATATTATTTCTAACCATTAATTAGTTTAGTTTAGTGTAATCTAATTATTTAAATTATGTTTGTATTTATTCGCATTGTGTGTTTAAATTCCTGCATTTAATTTTTTTTAAATAGTATTCTGTTCTGACTGATCAACTGATACGCCGTATCCACCAGTTGGATACGATGTATCTAACCTTCTGCTTAGACAGCGTATTGACTTTTACAAGCTAATCAATGTATATGTTCTTCCAAACAATACGGCGTATCCTGTGAACTCAATACGACGTACTGGTACTCAACAGACCTATACGGCGTATTCAAACTAAATGAATACGGAGTATCTGTCATCTGACACAGTAGTAGACGTAATTTCTTAATATCGATTTCCTGTTTTATGTGTTCCCTTCCCCAAGGGCACATCCTACTGGTTATTTGTGCTTAATTTTAGGAAACCGTTTGACGAACAATGGCGAAACCTATTCTGAATAAAGCTCAAGTATAAAATCTTACTGAACCAAGGGACGAAAACGACGTGGAATTCGAATTCAGTAAGGAATTATTAACAGAACTACAAAATAATACTTTTAGCGAAAGGTGTGAAGAAGATGTGATTAGGCATATCGGCAAAGTTCTCGAAATACTAAACTTAGTAAAAATAGCCGGTGTGGACCCTTTTCAACTCCGCATGAAAGTGTTTCCTCTCTTACTTTCGAAGGACGCGAAAAAATGGTGGATAAATGAGGGAGATGGGAATATTTCCACTTGGGAAGAGTTAGTGAAGAAAATTTTCAAGAATTTTTATCCCCTATCATGTGCTAGCAATTATGATAAGATGTGCGACGATGATGAAGAAGGTCGTGATCCACTCGAATTCATACCTTGGAGGAACTCTAAGTTCAAGGACCACAAAAAAGTGGACGAGACAACTAAACGCGCACTATTGTATACCTGGATAGAAATAGGAAAAGAGGAAGGACTATTGAATGATGAAGTTTCGAGCGATGAAGAATGGGAGGAGCATGAATACGGGAACCCTGCTAACGACTCATTCCCAAAACCCTATTTGAATATTAATAATGAAAAGGATAATAACCACCATAATAATGGGGACACTGACAAATCAAGTGGTATGGATCTAAGTAGCGCGCCTCAATCTGAGAATATAAATAATGAACAGCCCAACGAAGGAATATGCAGAGTAGACAAATTCGAAGTGATCAAATACACTATCGGAGGTAATGAAGAATTCTTAGCCATATGCACACGCGAATGCGACTCTTGGGCACAAACTGTTAACAAAGTATCAAGTATTTACCAAGACATCTTTCATAAAAAGGATGAAGGATGGACTGTACATCGCACAAAGTGAATGAAGAAGAAGGAAAAAGTTCGAACTTAAAGACCAGCTGAAACAAAAGTGCTTCCCGAGAGACAACCAGGTCATTTTAATTGTTTGTCGAATTTTAATTGTTTGTTGCACGAGTCTGTCTTCCCAGACACTCTATACGGCGTATCGAACCCCTCTAGATACGGCGTAGAGACGTGTCTGGACGTTATCAGTTTTAAAAACTTAATATTAAATTTCTAGTATTTAATTGTTTTTACAGGAACCATACGGCGTATCCTAGGGTTTGGGATACGGCGTATTGATCCCTGTACAGTTGTGTGTTTAATTGTTTTCTTGTAACGTTGTAGCGAGATAGAAATTGCACTTGTCTTCTAATCTTTTACGCAGGACCTTGCTAAAACTATGATATGGTATATTCTGAAAAAGACATGTGTTGAACTTATCTGGGCATTCTGAAGCCCTAGTCAACACTTTTTGCTCAAGAACTCATCTTGGAGAATTATCACGAGCAAAACATCAGGGAGTTTTCCGTTCTAATTCTATTCTTCCTTATTATTTAATTGTTTTATCTATAAAACGTGGACGTTGTATAATTTAAGTGGGGGGATGGAGAATTAGAGCGTACTTGTCTTCTTTTTTACAAAATAACATGCTACAAGCTTAAAAGTGCTTAAAAATAGGCCAAATTAAAAAAAAATTAGAATGACTTATATAAAAATCAATAGTTACATTACCTAGCGCACTATAACCCTTGATACATATTGTGAGAATTAAGCCTATTTCGTTTCCAATTGTTTACCTAAAAATTC